>WNWK01019408.1:0-17500 GCA_009830355.1 Cherax destructor
CAGAACTACTAAATGCCTCAAATGATGTAGTTGAAGTATTAGCAATAAAGGTCGAGAATCAAAACCTGGTCATCGTGGTTGTATACAAGCCCCGGATGCAAAGTCCCAACAATTCCAGGAACAGCTTCTGAAAATTGACCACTGCCTGAAAATCTTCCAGCTCCTGCCCCCAACATCTTGCTACTGGGGATTTCAACCTAAGGCACCTAAAATGGAGGAACATTGCAAACAATGTGTAGCAGAGATAACACGAGGAGGCAGCTCAGATGAAAACTCGCACACGCATGAACTTTTAAATCTCTGCACCAAATTCACCTTAAACCAGCAAGTAGAAGAGCCCAAAAGATTAGAGAATACGCTGGACCTCATCTTCACCAACAATGATGATCTGATACGAAATGTCATCATATCAAAAACAATATACTCAGATCACAACATAATAGAGGTCCAGACATGCATGCGGGAGCCCAAGATCAACAAAATGTGATCAGCCGCGAGGGAGCCTTCTCCAAATTCAACTTCAATAACAAAAACATAAGGTGGGACCAAGTAAACCAAGTCCTAAATGATATAAACTGGGAAGATTGCCTAAGCATCACGGATCCTAACCTATGTCTAAATGATATAAACTGGGAAGATTGCTAAGCATCACGGATCCTAACCTATGTCTAGAACAAATTAACTCTGTGGCACTTGAGGTTTGCTCAAGGCAAATTCCCTTAAGGAAAAGGAGGAGAAGTTGCAAACTAGAAAGAGGGAGGCGCTCCCTATACAGGCGAAGGCAAAGAATAACGGAGTGGCTACAGGAGACCAATATATCTGAAATACGAAGGGTGACACTAGTCAGAGAAATAGCAAACATCGAATTAAAACTAAAGGAATCTTACAGGAATCAAGAAACACGGGAAGAACAAAAAGCCATAAATGAAATTGTAAGAAACCCAAAGTATTTCTTTTCTTATGCAAAATCAAAGTCGAGAACAACAACCAGTATTGGGTCCCTACTTAAACGGGATGGGTCCAACACAGATGACAGCAAGGAAATGAGTGAGTTACTTAAGTCCCAGTATGACTCAGTTTTTAGCGAGCCGCTAACCAGACTGAAAATTGAAGACCTAAATGATTTTTTTATGAGAGTCCACAGAACTTCACAGACGCATGCCTATCTGACATCACCCCGACGACAAATGACTTCGAAAAGGCAATAAATGACATGCCCATGCACTCCGCTCCAGGCCCAGACTCGTGGAACTCCGTGTTCATCAAGAACTGCAAGAAGCCCCTATCACGTGCTTTTAACATCCTATGGAGAGGGAGCATGGACACTGGGGTCGTCCATCAGTTACTAAAAACAACAGACATAGCCCCACTCCACAAAGGGGGCAGTAAAGCAATAGCAAAGAACTACAGACCAATAGCGCTAACGTCCCATATCATAAAAATCTTTGAAAGGGTTCTAAGAAGCAAGATCGCCACTCATCTTGATACCCATCAATTGCACAACCCAGGGCAGCATGGGTTTAGAGCAGGCCGCTCCTGTCTGTCCCAGCTACTGGACCACTACGACAAGGTCCTGGATGCTCTAGAAGACAAACAGAATGCAGATGTTATATACACAGACTTTGCAAAAGCCTTTGACAAGTGTGACCATGGTGTAATAGCACACAAAATGCGTGATAAAGGAATAACAGGAAAAGTTGGTAGATAGATCTATAATTTCCTAACAAGTAGAACACAAAAAGTAGTAGTCAACAGAGTAAAGTCTGAGGCAGCTACTGTGAAAAGCTCTGTTCCACAAGGCACAGCACTCGCTCCCATCCTGTTCCTCATCCTCATATCGGACATAGACAGGGATATAAGCCACAGTGCCGTGTCTTCCTTTGCAGATGACACCCGAATCTGTATGACAGTGTCCACCGTTGAAGACACTGCAAGACTCCAAGCAGACATAAACCAAATCTTTAAATGGGCTGCAGAAAACAATATGAAGTTCAATGATGAGAAATTTCAATTACTCAGATACGGAAAACGTGAGGAAATTAAAATCTCATCGGAGTACAAAACTAATTCCAACCACACATTAGAGCGAAAAACTAATGTCAAAGACCTGGGAGTGATCATGTCAGAGGATCTCACCTTCAAGGACCATAACACCGTAGCAATCGCATCTGCTAGAAAAATGACAGGATGGATAATGAGAACCTTCAAAACCAGGGATGCAAAGCCCATGTTGACATTTTACAAATCGCTTGTTCTATCTAGGCTGGAATATTGCTGCACACTAACTGCACCTTTCAAGGCAGGTGAAATTGCTGACCTTGAAAATGTGCAGAGAACCTTAACGGCACGCATAATTGCGATAAACCACCTCAATTACTGGGAACGCTTGAAGTTTCTAAACCTGTACTCCCTAGAACGCAGGCGGGAGAGATACATTGTTATATACACGTGGAAAATTCTCGAGGGATTAGTACCAAACTTACACACGAAAATCACTCCCTACGAAAGCAAAAGACTCGTCAGGCGATGTAACATCCCCCCAATGAAAAGCAGGGGTGCCACTAGCACGTTGAGAGACAACACAATAAGTGTCATGGGCCCAAGATTGTTCAACTGCCTCCCAGCATACATAAAGGGGATTACCAACAAACCCCTGGCTGTCTTCAAGCAGGCACTGGACAGGCACCTAAAGTCGGTACCTGACCAGCCAGGCTGTGGTTCGTACGTTGGACTGCGTGCGGCCAGCAGTAACAGCCTGGTTTATCAGGCTCTGGTCTAACATGAGGCCTGGTCACAGACCGGGCCGCAGCGGCGTTGACCCTTGGAATTCTCTCCAGGTAAACTCCTGTCCCCAACATCTTGCTCCTGGGAGGATTTCAACCTAAGGCACCTAAAATGGAAGAATATTGCAAATAATGTGGTAGCAGAGATAACACCAGGAGGCAGCTCAGATGAAAACTCGCACACACACGAGCTTTTAAATCTCTGCACCAAATTCACCTTAAACCAGCAAATAATAGAGCCTACACGATTAGAGAATACACTGGACCTCATCTTCACTAACAATGATGATCTGATACGAAATGTCACCATATCAAAAACAATATACTCAGATTACAACATAATATAGGTTCAGACATGTATGCGCGGGGCCCCAGACCGACAAAATGTGATCAGTCACGAGGGAGCCTTCACTAAATTCAACTTCAATAACAAAAACACAAGGTGGGACCAAGTAAACCAAGTCCTAAATGATATAAACTGGGAAGATAGCCTAAGCATCACGGATCCTAACCAATGTCTACAACAAATTAACTCTGTGGCACCTGAGGTTTGCTCAAGGCAAATTCCCTTAAGGAAAAGGAGATGTAAACTAGAAAGAGAAAGGCGCTCCCTATACAGGAGAAAACAAAGAATAACAGAGCGGCTAAAAGAAGCCAATATATCAGCAATACGTAGGGAGACACTGGTCAGAGAAATAGCAAACATCGAACTAAAGCTAAAGGAATCTTACAGGAGTCAAGAAATGCGGGAAGACCTAAAAGCCATAAATGAAATTGAAAGAAACCCAAAGTATTTATTTTCTTATGCCAAATCAAAGTCGAAAACAACATCCAGTACTGGGTCCCTACTTAAACGAAATGTGTCCTACACAGATGACAGCAAGGAAATGAGTGAGCTACTCAAGTCCCAATATGACTCGGTTTTTAGTGAGCCGCTAACCAGACTGAGAGTCGAAGACCTAAATGACTTTTATATGATAGAGAAACGGAATTTGATAGACACACACCTATCTGATATTATCCTGACGCCAAATGACTTCGAAAAGGCGATAAATGTCATGAACATGAACTCTGCTCCAGGCCCAGACTCATGGAACTCCGTGTTCGTCAAGAACTGCAAGAAGCCCTATCACCTGCTTTTTACATCCTGTGGAGAGGGAGCATGGACACTGGGGTCGTCCCACAACTACTATAAACAACATACATAGCCCCACTCCACAAAGGGGGCACTAAGGCAATAGCAAAGAACTACAGACTGATAGCGCTAACGTCCCATATCATAAAAATCATTGAAAGGATTCTAAGAAGCAAGATCGCCACTCATCTAGATACCCATCAGTTACACAACCCAGGGCAGCAAAGGTTTAGAGCAGGTCGCTCCTGTCTGTCCCAACTACTGGACCACTATGACAAGGTCCTGGATGCTCTAGAAGACAAACAGAATTTAGATATAATATACACAGATTTTGCAAAAGCCTTTGACAAGTGTGACCATGGTGTAATAGGGCACAAAATGCGTGATAAAGAAATAACAGGAAAAGTTGGTAGATGGATCTATAATTTCCTAACAAATAGAACACAAAGAGTAGTAGTGAACAGAGTAAAGTCTGAGGCGGCTACAGTGAAAAGCTCTGTTCCACAAGGCACAGTACTTGCTCCCATCTTGTTCCTCATCCTCATATCAGACATAGACAGAGATATAAGCCACAGCGCCGTGTCTTCCTTTGCAGATGACTGCCGAATCTGCATGACAGTGTCCTCCACTGAAGACACTGCAAGACTCCAGGCGGACATCAAGCAAATCTTTAAATGGGCTGCAGAAAACAATATGAAGTTCATTGATGAGAAATTTCAATTACTCCGATAGGGAAAACGTGAGGAAATTAAAACTTCATCGGAGTATAAAACAAATTCCAACCACACAATAGAGCGAAAAACTAATTTCAAAGACCTGGGAGTGATCATGTCAGAAGATCTCACCTTCGAAGACCATGACATTGTATCAATCGCATCTGCTAGAAAAATGACAGGATGTATAATGAGAACCTTCAAAACTACGGATGCCAAGCCCATGATGACACTCTTCAGGTCGCTTGTTCTATCTAGGCTGGAATATTGCTGCACTAGGAACGCTTGAAGTTCCTCAACCTGTACTCCCTAGAACGCAGACGGGAGAGATATATGATTATATACACCTGGAAAATCCTAGAGGGATTAGTACCAAACTTGCACACCAGCATTCCCCCCCCCCCCAGTGAAAAGCAGAGGTGCCACTAGCACGATAAGAGACAACGCTATAAGTTTCAGGGGCCCAAGACTGTTCAACTGTCTCCCAGCATAATAAGGGGGCTTACCAACAGACCCCTGGCTGTCTTCAAGTAGGCACTGGACAGGCACCTAAAGTCAGTACTTGACCAGCCGGACTGTGGTTTGTACGTCGGGTTGCGTGCGGCCAACAGTAAGAGCCTGGTTGATCAGGCCCTGATCCACCATGAGGCCTGGTCACAGAACGGTCCGCAGGGGCGTTGACCCTCGGAACTCTCTCCAGGTACTCCAGATTAAAATAATGGAGATTGTTAAAGAAGAATGAGGTGTTGAGTTCCTCATCCTTGATAGGAACCTATTTAGTCTACTGAAGAAATTTGGTGTGTAGGCGAAACGTTTCTGAGTGAAAGGTACCAAAGTGATACACGTTTACCCTTATTTTATAATAATAATAATTATAATCTTTATTTCTGCAAGTACATGTACAAGGCATACAGGCCTAGCTGACATCAATGACGTACTACTATACAGAAAGCCGCTTGTTGTACAGAGCATTTCGGGCAAATTGGGTCAATTTTATCCCCAGGATGCGACCCACACTAGTCAACTAACACCCAGGTACCTAATTTACTAATGGGTGAACACTGGACAGCAGGTGTGTTAAGGAAACACGTCCTAATAGGACCCATGACCACAACACAAGACACAGATCACTTTTTGATATACCCCGTGTTCATATCAACCTATGTAAAAATTCTATGCACATAAAGGGCCCCAGAATCAGGAATTCATTACCAGTAAATATTAAGATAATCTTGTCTGAAAATCAATTTAAGACTCAACTCAAAAACCACCTACTCACATAAAACTAAATGATCATACTAAAAACTACTTTGAAAAATGCTCATTATTACATACTTTCCTATACGATAATCTCAATTTTTAATAATATGTTACTATTATGTTACCCCCTACTCAATCAAAACTAAATACTCATATTATAAGTTAATGTCAAAAATGCTCAATGTTATTTTCCTTAAGATAATCTCAATTCCATATTACCATTCGAGAATCTAAACACCTGAAACAATCTAATATCATCATATAATAATTTAAACAGTACAATTTCATCATATTGTAATTTTGAAAACAATTTTTAACTAGAATAAACTCAATAAATTTCTCTAATAATAAGTACATAGTCTTTAAGTTACTAGATTAAGCTGCCCCTAATGCCATGGCATGTCAGTGGCTCTCCTTGCACTCAATTTACATTGTAACTACCAATACCTATGTAATCTGCAATCTGCAAAGAAATAAAATTTACTTTAATTTACTTTACTTTACTAATGTTTCCAACCGTATCGGCGATCGACCCCCGGTATATACAGTAGCAGCATCAGAGCAGAATAAGCAAGACGTGCCTCTCCCGGCTCCAGCATGAGAGAGTTACCACTGGTCGCCTCTAGTCATAACACTAAACTATCCTTTTTCATCTGGCAGATGTGACATCTTTAGTTTACTTAGACTTTTGCTGCGTCTTTCATACACACTCCTGGTGTGTACTGGTACTAATCAGCTTTTATAGACGCTAAGAAATTATAATATATCATAAGGACGATGGAAGACAGATGTTTCATAATTCAACCATAAGAAGCACAAAACAAGAGCATACTTGATACAGAACGCCATAGGTAGATTGTAATTTAGTACAGTGGGGCACTGCTTCCTGACCTGACACTCCACACTCACCTGCTGCCTGACCTGACACTCCACATTCACCTGCTGCCTGACCTGACACTCCACACTCACCTGCTGCTTGACCTGACACTCCACACTCACCTGCTGCCTGACCTGACACTCCACACTCACCTGCTGCCTGACCTGACACTCCACACTCACCTGCTGCCTGACCTGACACGCCACACTCACCTGCTGCCTGACCTGACACTCCACACTCACCTGCTGCCTGACCTGACATTCCACACTCACCTGCTGCCTGACCTGACACTCCACACTCACCTGCTGCCTGACCTGACATTCCACACTCACCTGCTGCCTGACCTGACACGCCACACTCACCTGCTGCCTGACCTGACACTCCACACTCACCTGCTGCCTGACCTGACAGTCCGCACTCACCTGCTGCTTGACCTGGCACTCCACACTCACCTGCTGCCTGACCTGACACTCCACACTCACCTGCTGCCTGACCTGACACTCCACACTCACCTGCTGCCTGACCTGACATTCCACACTCACCTGCTGCCTGACCTGACACTCCACACTCACCTGCTGCCTGACCTGACACTCCACACTCACCTGCTGCCTGACCTGACACGCCACACTCACCTGCTGCCTGACCTGACACTCCACACTCACTTGCTGCCTGACCTGACACTCCACACTCACCTGCTGCTTGACCTGACACTCCACACTCACCTGCTGCCTGACCTGACACTCCACACTCACCTGCTGCTTGACCTGACACTCCACACTCACCTGCTGCCTGACCTGACACTCCACACTCACCTGCTGCTTGACCTGACACTCCACACTCACCTGCTGCTTGACCTGACACTCCACACTCACCTGCTGCCTGATCTGACACTCCACATTCACCTGCTGCCTGACCTGACACTCCACACTCACCTGCTGCTTGACCTGACACTCCACACTCACCTGCTGCCTGACCTGACATACCACACTCACTTGCTGCCTGACCTGACACTCCACACTCACCTGCTGCCTGACCTGACACTCCACACTCACCTGCTGCTTGACCTGACACTCCACACTCACCTGCTGCTTGACCTGACACTCCACACTCACCTGCTGCCTGACCTGACACTCCACACTCACCTGCTGCTTGACCTGACACTCCATACTCACCTGCTGCCTGACCTGACACTCCACATTCACCTGCTGCCTGACCTGACACTCCACACTCACCTGCTGCCTGACCTGACACTCCACACTCACCTGCTGGCTGACCTGACACTCCACACTCACCTGCTGCCTGACCTGACACTCCACACTCACCTGCTGCCTGACCTGACACTCCACACTCACCTGCTGCTTGACCTGACACTCCACACTCACCTGCATTCGTAATCTGACTTTCAAAATGACACTGTCTTCACCTAAGGGACTCACTCTCCCTATATATAACTGCTCCCATCTCACATTTTATAAAGTATCTACTGAAGAGGACTCCAGCTGAGGGTCAAAATATACAGACCAACTTTGTTTTCCGTGTTTCTGTCTATATGTGTGTTAATAATAATAATAATAATAATAATAATAATAATAATAATAATAATAATAATAATAATAAGAGGCTTTGTGACTTAATGGAGAGTTTTCAGAGCTCTCTCTCTCTTCAGTAGCTCTAAGAAAGAGGCGCTTACTTTGTGTCTTAATGAAGGGCTCATAAAGCTCCCTTGTCAGTAGGGGCTCCGGAAGGTCCCTGAAGAATTCCTTCAGTAAGGTTGCCACATCGTGTGGACAGTGGTCCTCGTTGAGCCACACCTCCCGGCCGCTGTCGAACTCCTCTCGCAGCTACACAAACACAAACAAGAAATAAACAGCATTAGATCATAGAAGAAGAAAAGCAGAAGAGGCGAGGAGCCAGGTTATGAGTGTTGAGACATGGAGAAGGTAGAAAAAGTTCCATGTGACTAGAGGGATCGAGGTGCCTGTCCCCACTGAAAGTAGTAATTCACATTGTTTGATTTAGTTGAGTCATCGTAGGAAAAATCTCCATATACTTTGATAGATGTATTAGTGCTATTATCGCTGTGTGCCCTTATGACGAGTGTAAAATAAATAATGTATATTATGCATTGATTGCTTAAATAAAAACTTAATAATTTACAAGACTGTGGACAGTAAAAAAGATCCATCTGTCTTAACCATTTATGGAGAAAATTTAAGATGAATTCTCCCACCTTACACACTTGTTATAAGATGAAGAGAGGAACACCACCTACCTGACCTACAAATTTCCTGTAAAGTGAAGAGAACACCACTTGCCTTACACACTTCTTGTAGGGTAAAGAGAGGAACACCTGCTTGTCTGGCCCGCTTCTTGAAGAATGACAATAGGACCTATCTGTTACAGTCCCCACTTACTGGAGGAGGACGCAACGTAACCGCCTGCCTGACCCACCCTGCTGGAATCTGACTAGAGGGCCCAACCTGCCTGACTTGTACCCTGGAGTACAAGAACTGCCCTATTTGCCTAGACTATATCTTAAAAGGTAAGAGGAGCCCCACCTGCCTGACCCTCTTCTTGGAAGAGGACACTCTGAAGATGCCAAGGGTGTGCATGCCATTGGTCTCCAGGTGTTTGAAGCACATGTTGACCAGACCGGGGATCTGTGGGTTGGGCTCCACCATCAGAAGGTCTGGAGTGGGTGGTCCTGGAGGAAGCAGGTCCCCGCCCACAAGACTCGGTCGCTTCCTCTCCAGGTTAAGTGACTCCAAAGACCCTGTGGTTGACTGCAAAAAAAAAAATGCCATTATAAACGTTTCGCCTATACAGTAAGCTTCTTCAGACAAGTACATAGGAGGCAGCAGAAGCAGTAGAGGTGTAAAGACGATGTAATTAGTCTATCACCATTGAAGACGTAGTTTTAAGGTGGTCAGTCCCTCAGCCTGGAGATGAGTTTTGCTCCATAGTCTGGAACAATGTGAAGCTGAAGCAACTATATGGAGACTTATATACTATCAAAAGTGAGGCGCAGACAACCTTGACGACAGGAGAGGCAGAGTCCACCAGTAGAAGTAAGAATGTGATCACAAGTTACCAAAGATATTCGGTTGTGTTGCAGTGTTTGACAGAGTGAACATGATAATAACATACAATAACGACAAGTTGATAAGACATGTCCAGCAGTTAGGTATCTTTATTCAGGCCATTATAACGAATCACGTTTTGACATAAAGTCCAGCTCAACTAGAAGGAAACTTGTAAACTTCCTGTGGCTACTGAACAACTCTGGGATATTTGAGGGTATCCTTATCATCCTAGAATTCTCCCAGTTTAGTTTACCGTGGCGTAACAGAAAACACGATTAAAGAGGTCACAATGGGTTTTGTCAGAGCCCACCAGGCATTATACCACGAATAAAATATATTACAGTCAATTCATATTATAGAATTTCTTCACATAATAGTTAATGAACACAATACAGTATGGAGTTGCAATCTCAAAGGCATTTAAGGGTCTTATTACCACTAAAATATTAGTCATTATTGGGTTGGAATTTCTTCAAAAACAATTCATTCAAGCGGTCGACCCAAAATGTTGGGGACAGTCTCAAGGACATCTGAATTAAGTGGAGCCACCATAGGTCTTGAAAACCTGAAGGAAGTGGAACTACCTTGTTCTGAAGAGGCTGAAAGAAGTTTGAAAGAAGTGGAATTACCGTGTTCTTAAGTGGCTGAAATAAGTTTGAAGGAAGTGGAATTTTCTTGGTTATGGAACTTACCTGCTTAGTTCCTTCAAGGAGGGAAGAGAAGGAAGCGTGAGATCCAGCCTGTGATGACTTGCGGCTGAGGGACGGCTCTCCCTCCTCCGCCGCAGCCATGGCGGCAGAGGTGGCGGCTGCGGCCACGGCTGCGGCTGCGGCTCTCTCTGCGGCCTCCCTGCTGCGGCTTCTCTCGTTCTCCAGGCACTTGGTCAGCGAAAGACCGAACACCAGACCACTCTCCACACCATCTGCGGAGACCAAACATGGAGACACACACACTGCTTCCCCTCACCTGACCATCACCTTCTTCCCCTCACCTGACAACCACCTGCTTCCCATCACCTGACCACCACATGCTTCCCCTCACCTGGCCACCACCTGCTTCCCCTCACCTGACCACCACCTTCTTCCCCTCACCTGACCACCACCTGCTTCCCCTCACCTGACCACCACCTGCTTCCCCTCACCTGACCACCACCTGCTTCCCCTCACCTGACCACCACCTTCTTCCCTCACCTGACCACCACCTGCTTCCCTCACCTGACCACCACCTTCTTCCCTCACCTGACCACCACCTGCTTCCCTCACCTGACCACCACCTGCTTCCCTCACCTGACCACCACCTGCTTCCCTCACCTGACCACCACCTTCTTCCCTCACCTGACCACCACCTGCTTCCCTCACCTGACCACCACCTTCTTCCCTCACCTGACCACCACCTTCTTCCCCTCACCTGACCACCACCTTCTTCCCCTCACCTGACCACCACCTGCTTCCCTCACCTGACCACCACCTGCTTCCCTCACCTGACCACCACCTGCTTCCCTCACCTGACCACCACCTGCTTCCCCTCACCTGACCACCACCTTCTTCCCTCACCTGACCACCACCTTCTTCCCTCACCTGACCACCACCTTCTTCCCTCACCTGACCACCACCTTCTTCCCTCACCTGACCACCACCTTCTTCCCTCACCTGACCACCACCTGCTTCCCTCACCTGACCACCACCTGCTTCCCTCACCTGACCACCACCTGCTTCCCCTCACCTGACCACCACCTGCTTCCCCTCACCTGACCACCACCTTCTTCCCCTCACCTGACCACCACCTTCTTCCCCTCACCTGACCACCACCTTCTTCCCCTCACCTGACCACCACCTTCTTCCCCTCACCTGACCACCACCTGCTTCCCCTCACCTGACCACCACCTGCGTCCCCTCACCTGACCACCACCTGCTTCCCCTCACCTGACCACCACCTTCTTCCCTCACCTGACCACCACCTTCTTCCCTCACCTGACCACCACCTTCTTCCCTCACCTGACCACCACCTGCTTCCCCTCACCTGACCACCACCTTCCCTCACCTGATCACATCCTGCTTTCCCTCACATGACTACCACCACCACCTTCCCCTCACCTGACCACAACCTGCTTCCCCTCCCATGACACCACCTGCTTCCCCTCACCTGACCACCACCTGCTTCCCCTCACCTGACCACCACCTGCTTCCCCTCACCTGACCACCACCTACTTCCCCTCACCTGACCACCACCTGCTTCCTCTCACCTGACCACCACCACCACCTTCTTCCCCTCACCTGACCACAACCTGCTTCCCTCACCTGACCACCACCTGCCTCCCCTCACCTGACCACAACCTGCTTTTCCTCACCTGACCACCACCTACTTCCCCTCACCTGACCACCACCTGCTTCCCCTCACCTGACCACCACCACCTTCTTCCCCTCACCTGACCACAACCTGCTTTCCCTCACCTGACCACCACCTACTTCCCCTCACCTGACCACCACCACCACCTTCTTCCCCTCACCTGACCACAACCTGCTTTCCCTCACCTGACCACCACCTACTTCCCCTCACCTGACCACCACCTGCTCCTCACCTGACCACCAACTGCTCCTCACCTGACCACCACTTACTTCCCCTCTCCTGACCACCACCTACTTCCCCTCACCTGACCACCACCTGCTCCTCACCTGACCACCACCTACTTCCCCTCACCTGACCACCACCTGCTCCTCACCTGACCCCTCACGAGACAGCTGTGCCAATGCCAACCCCTCATGAGAGGTTGGTATGCCAGCTGGCAGAGGGGAATCCATCAAGGTTATACCCAACCAGGGTAACGAGGGAGAGGGGAACAGTGTGGCAACACCTGTTTCCCCTCTCTCTCTCTCTCTCTCTCTCTCTCTCTCTCTCTCTCTCTCTCTCGTTCATCATTCACTTCCCCTCATCATTCATTCTTCACTATGATCATTCACAACACTCTCACTCATTCATCACATATATTTCTTTGCATTTTTTTGGTGTTATTGTTGTTGGTGCTCTTGTTGTTGTTTTTGTTGCTGTTGTTGTTGTTATTGGTGCTCTTGTTGTTTTTGTTGCTGTTATTGTTGTTGTTGTGTTGTTGTTGTTGTTTTTCTTGCTGTTGTTTTTATTGCACTTGTTGTTGATGCTGTTGTTGTTGGTGGTGCTGTAGTTGCTGTTTTTGTTGTTGTTGGTGGTGCTCTTGTTGTTGTTTTTGTTGCTTGTTGTTGTTGCTGTTGTTGTTGTTGTTGCTGTCGTTGCTGGTGTTGTTGCTGCTGTTTTTGCCATTGTTGCTGTTATTGTTTCCATTGTTACTGCTGTTGCTGTTGTTGTTAACGTTTTTGTTGCCAATGTTGTTCCTGTTGTTGTTACTGATGTTGTTGCTGTTACTGTTGTTGTTGCTGTTGTTATAGTTGTTGCTGCTGTTTTTGTTACTGCTGCTGTTGTTTCTGATGTTGTTCATATTCATGTTGTTGTTGCTGATTTTGTTGTTGTTCATGTTGTTGTTGCTGCTGTTGTTTTTGGTGTTGTTCATGTTCATGTTCTTGCTGCTGATTTTGTTGTTGTTCATGTTGTTGTTGCTACTGTTCTTGTTGTTGTTGCTGCTGTTGCTACTGTTCTTGTTGTTGTTGCTGCTGTTGCTACTGTTCTTGTTGTTGTTGCTGTTGTTGCTACTGTTCTTGTTGTTGTTGCTGTTGTTGCTACTGTTCTTGTTGTTGTTGCTGCTGTTATTGCTGATGGTGTTCTTGTAGGCTGTTGTTGTTGTTGTTGTTGTTGTTGTAGTTGATGTCACGTGCAGTAAATTGAAATGTTTGTGAGTGTTGGAGGAGGTGAGGGAGGATGAGGGGAAAGAGGAAGAGAATGAGGGAGGAAGAGGAGGAGGAGGAGGAGGACATCAGTGGGTGCCAATGGTCCATATCCACAGTGCCTCAGCTGGCCCTGTCACCCCCTGCCAGCTGGCACCCCTCCCCCACCACCACCCCTCCACTCACAACCACCCCTCCCCACCACTATCCCTCCCCACCACCATCCCTCCCCACCACCATAACTCCCCTACCACCATCCCTCTCCACCACCATCACTCTCCACCACCAACCCTCCCCACCACCACCCCTCCCCACCATTATCCCTCCCCACCACGATCCAGCCCCACCACCATCCCTTCTACACCACCATCCATTCCCCACCACCATCCCTCCCACACCACCATCCTCCCCACCACCATCCCTCCCCACCACCATCCCTCCCCACCACCATCCTCTCCACCACCATCCCTCCACCACCACCATCCCTCCCCACCACCATCCCTCCCCACCACCATCCCTCTCCACCACCATCCCTCCACCACCACCATCCCTCCACCACCACCACCATCCCTCCCCACCACCATCCCTCCCCACCACCATCCCTCCCACACCATCCCTACTCCACCACCATCCCTCCCCACCACCATCCCTCCCAACCACCATCCCTTCCCACCACCATCACTCAACCACCACCATCCCCCCAACCACCATCCCTCCCCACCACCATCCCATCCCCACCACCATCCCTCTCCACCACCATCCCTCCACCACCACCATCCCTCCCCACCACCATCCCTCCCCACAACCATCCCTCTCCACCACCATCCCTCCACCACCACCATCCCTCCACCACCACCATCCCTCCCCACCACCATCCCTCCCACACCATCCCTACTCCACCACCATCCCTCCCCACCACCATCCTCCCAACCACCATCCCTCCCCACCACCATCACTCCCCACCACCATCCCCCAACCACCATCCCTCCCCACCACCATCCCATCCCCACCACCATCCCTCATCCACCACCATCCCTCATACATCACCATCCCTCCCCACCACCATCCTCCCCCTACCATCCCTCCCCACCACAATCCCTCCCCACCACCATCCCTCCCCACCACCATCCCTCCACCACCACCATCCCTCCACCACCACCATCCCTCTCCACCACCATCACTCTCCACCACCAACCTTCCCTACCACCACCCCTCCCCCACCACCATCCCTCCCCACCACGATCCAGCCCCGCCACCACCATCCCTTCCCCACCACCATCCCAACCCCACCACCATCCCAACCCCACCACCATCCCTCCCCACCACCATCCCTCCCCACCACCATCCCTCCCAAAACTAGCCTCCCCACCACCATCCCTCTCCACCACCATCCCTCCCACCACCATCCCTCACCACCACCATCCCTCCCCACCACCATCTCTTCTCCACCACCATCCCTCCCCACCACCATCCCTTCCTCCACCATCCCTCCCCACCACCATCCCTCCCACACCATTCCTCCTCCACCACTATCCCTCCCCACCACCATCCCTCCCAACCACACCATCCCTCCCCACCACCATCCCTCCTCCACCACCATCCCTCCCCACCACCATCCCCCTCCACCACCATCCCTTCCACCACCATCCAACTCCACCACCATCCCTCCCCACCACCATCCCTTCCACACCACCATCTCTCCTCCACCATCCCTCCCCACCACTATCCCTCCCACCACTATCCTCCTCCACCATCCTCCACCACCATCCCCACCACCATCTTCCCACCACTATCCCTCCCTTCGCCCTGCCAGACAAACTGACACATGAACATCCAGCCACAGGTATACACTGTCACGTAAGAATCACAGGTATACCACTGTCCACGTAAGGTAATCCACAGGTATACCACTGTCCACGTAAGGTAATCCACAGGTATACCACTGTCCACGTAAGGTAATCCACAGGTATACCACTGTCAACGTAAGGTAAACCACAGGTATACCATTGTCCACTCAAGGTAATCCACAGGTATACCACTGTCCACGTAAGGTAAACCACAGGTATACCACTGTCCACGTAAGGTAAACCACAGGTATACCATTGTCCACTAAGGTAATCCAGGTATACACTGTCACGTAGGTAATCCACAGGTATACCACTGTCCACGTAAGGTAAACCACAGGTATACCACTGTCCACGTAAGGTAAACCACAGGTATACCACTGTCCACGTAAGGTAAACCACAGGTATACCACTGTCCACGTAAGGTAAACCACAGGTATACCACTAGTATCCCTGGACTCACCTTTGGACTCCTTCTTGGACTCGAAGAAGCCAGTAGTGAGCGCCTTCCTCTTGAGTAAGTACGGCCGTCGCTTCTTGTGGGCTGCTGCACTCGTGGGCTCTGAGGACACAACATCATGGGTCATGGCTTTTGGCAGGAACTCACCATCATGGGTTGTGGCAGGAACATACCATCATTGGTCATGGGTTGTGGGAGGAATACACCATAATAGGTCATGGGTTGTTTCAATAACTCACCATCATGGGTCATGGGTTGTGGCAGGAATACACAACCATTGGTCATGAGTTGTAGCAGCACACACCATTATGGGTCATGGTTTGTGGTAGGATCACACCATCATGGGTCATGGGTTGTGATAGGATCATACCATCATGGGTCATGGGTTATAATAGGATCACACCATCATGGGTCATGGGTTGTGATAGGATCATACCATCATGGGTCATGGGTTATAATAGGATCACACCATCATGGGTCATGGGTTGTGGCAGGATCACACCATCATGGGTTGAGAGAGGGGATAGAGGACTTCAGAACTACAACACAGACAGACTTGAGGCAGGGCCCAGGAGCTAAGACTTAATACTACTAATAAAATAATAATAATTACAATAATCAAAATCAAAATGATAATAACAATAACAACAACAACAATAATAATAATAAAAACAACAACAACAACAATAATAATAATAATAATAATAATAATAATAATAATAATAATAAAACAATAATAATGATAATAATAATAAAATTAATAATAATAATAATAATAATAATAATAATAATAATAATAATAGGTTGGTAGACAGCAGCCACCCAGGGAGGTACTACCGTCCTGCCAAGTGAGTGTACAACGGAATCCTGTAATTGTTTTACATGATGGTAGGATTGCTGGTGTCTTTTTCTGTCTCATAAACATGCAAGATTTCAGCTACGTCTTGTTACTTCTACTTACACTTAGGTCACACTACATTTGCATGTACGAGCATATATATACACAACCCTTTGGGTTTTCTTCTATTTTCTTACTAGTTCCTGTTCTTGTTTATTTCCTCTTATCTCCATGGGGAAGTGGAACAGGATTCTAGGATTCTTCCTTCGTAAGGCCATGTGTGTCGTAAGAGGCGACTAAAATGCCGGGAGCAAGGGGCTAGTAACCCCTTCTCCTGTATACATTGCTAAACATTAAAAGATAAACTTTTGTTTTTCTTTTTGGGTCACCCCGCCTCTGTGGGCCACGGCCGGTTTGGTGAAAGAAGAATAAAAATAACAATAATCTTCATACTAGGGGGACCAGAGACAGACTGGCCATACGGGCATTTGGGCAATGCCCGGTGGGAAGCTGGGCTGGGTAAAAAAAAAAAAAGGTGAAAAAAATGTCACGAAATCTTGAAGTCACAGCCGCTGTGGGAAGACTGAAAGGAGAATGGAAGGTGACTTAGCTGGGCAGTGAAAACCCGCATCTGGCCCTCAGCAGTGACGCAAGCCCGGGCCGGTTGCCACACCCACTTCACTGTTGCCTTAAGTGCT
>WNWK01019408.1:22500-32500 GCA_009830355.1 Cherax destructor
TGGAGTCGGCGACAGTCTGAGAGCCTTTCTGCTTCTCTCCTTCATCTGCAAGGTCAGAGGTCAGGGGTCAGTGACTTACTGGGGTCATCAGGGGTTAATAGCTTACTGGGGGTCATCAGGGGTCAGTGGCTTACTAGGGTCATCATAGATCAGTGCCTTACTGGGGTCATCAGAGGTCAGTGGCTTACTGGGGGACATCAGGGGTCAGTGGCTTACTGGGGTCATCAAATGTCAGTGGCGCACTGGGGTCATCAGAGGTCAGTGGCTTACTGGAGGTCATCAGGGGTCAGTGGCTTACTGTGGGTCACTAAGGTTCAGTGGCTTACTGGGGTCATCAGGGGTCAGTGGCATACTTTGGTTATCAAGGGTAAGTGGCTTACTGGGGGTCATCAGGGGTCAGTGGCTTACTGGGGTCATCAGGGGCAGTGGCTTACTGGGGTCATCAAGGGTCAGTGGCTTGCTGGGGTCATCAGGAGTCAGCGGCTTACTGGGGTCATCAGGTGTCAGTGGCTTACTGGGATCAGGGTCAGTGGCTTACTGGGGTCATCAAGGGTCAGTGGCTTGCTGGGCTCGTCAGGAGTCAGTGGCTTACTGGAGTCATCAGGGGTCATTGGCTTACTGGGGTTATCAGGGGTCAGTGTCTTACTGGGGTCATCAGGAGTCAGTCACTTACTGGGGTCATCAGGGGTCAGTGGCTTACTAGGGTCATCAGGGGTCAGTGGCTTACTGGGGTCATCAGGGGTCAGTGGCTTACTGGGGTCATCAGGGGTCAGTGACTTACTGAAAGAGAGAGAGAGAGAGAGAGAGAGAGAGAGAGAGAGAGAGAGAGAGAGAGAGAGAGAGAGAGAGAGAGAGACAGAAGACAGACAGACAGACAGACAGACAGACAGACAGACAGACATATAGAGAGGAAAAAATCTAAACATTCATAAGCATATTTAATGTAAATAAATCAAGACTCACAATATTCTGAAATAAAACATGATTTTTATTTAAAAAATCACTCGAGAATAATTGAAAATATTCGTCCCCCCAAAATTTATATCAACAGCGACAACATATAATAATCTAAATTATGTTTAACGCAGTTTATGTCCATCGAGGTGTGTATGTCAATGTATATACATACACCAAGGTGTGTATGCCAAAATATATATACACCAAGGTATGTATCTCAGTGTATACACACTCAAGAGGATCACAGAAGGGATCGAAATATACAGGTCAGTTAATCTCCTGAGTTTCTGTCTCCGTGGAAATATTTCTCTGTCACTGCTAGCAGTTCTTGACCAAGTACTGGAGACAGTGAAGCGCCTAGTGTCACTGCTAGCAGTTCTTGACCAAGTACTGGAGACAGTGAAGCGCCTAGTGTCACTGCTAGCAGTTCTTGACCAAGCACTGGAGACAGTGAAGCGCCTAGTGTCACTGCTAGCAGTTCTTGACCAAGTACTGGAGACAGTGAAGCGCCTAGTGTCACTGCTAGCAGTTCTTGACCAAGTACTGGAGACAGTGAAGCGCCTAGTGTCACTGCTAGCAGTTCTTGACCAAGTACTGGAGACAGTGAAGCGCCTAGTGTCACTGCTAGCAGTTCTTGACCAAGTACTGGAGACAGTGAAGCACCTAGTGTCACTGCTGGCAGCTCTTGACCAAGCACTGGAGACAGTGAAGCGCCTAGTGTCACTGCTAGCAGTTCTTGACCAAGTACTGGAGACAGTGAAGCACCTAGTGTCACTGCTAGCAGTTCTTGACCAAGTACTGGAGACAGTGAAGCGCCTAGTGTCACTGCTGGCAGTTCTTGACCAAGCACTGAGACAGTGAAGCCCTAGTGTCACTGCTGCAGTTCTTGACCAAGACTGAGACAGTGAAGCCCTAGTGTCACTGCTAGCAGTTCTTGACCAAGACTGGACAGTGAAGCCCTAGTGTCACTGCTGGCAGTTCTTGACCAAGACTGGAGACAGTGAAGCCCTAGTGTCACTGCTAGCAGTTCTTGACCAAGACTGGAACATGAAGCCTGTGTCACTGCTGCAGTTCTTGACCAAGACTGGGCAGTGAACCTAGTGCTGCTGGCAGTTCTGACCAGACTGGAGACAGTGAAGCACCTAGTGTCACTGCTGGAGTTCTTGACCAAGCTGGAGCAGTGAGCGCTAGTGTCCTGCTGACAGTTTGACCAGAACTGAGACAGTGAGGCCTAGTGTCACTGCTGGCAGTTCTTGACACTGGAGACAGTGAAGCCCTATTCACTGCTGCAGTTCTGACCAAGCTGGAGACAGTGAGCCCTATGTCCTGCTGGCAGTTCTTGACCAGAGCTCTGGAACAGTGAGCGCCTAGTGTCACTGCTGGCAGTTCTGACGCTACGAGACAGTGAAGACCTAGTGTCACTGTGGCAGTCTTGACGACTGGAGCGTGAGCCTAGTGTCACTGCTGGAGTTCTGACCAGCTCTGGGACAGTGGCCTAGTGTCACTGCTGCAGTTCTGAAGACTAGACAGTGAAGCGCCTAGTGTCACTGCTGGCAGTTCTGACCAAGTACTGGAGACAGTGAAGGCCTAGTGTCCTGCTGGCAGTCTTGACCAAGTACTGGAACAGTGAAGCCCTAGTGTCACTGCTAGCAGTCTTGACCAAGTACTGGAGACAGTGAAGCCCTAGTGTCACTGCTGGCAGTTCTTGACCAAGTACTGGAGACAGTGAAGCCCTTGGGTCACTGCTGCAGTTCTGACCAGACTGGAACGTGAGCCTGGTGTCCTGCTGGCATCTTGCAGACTGGAGACAGTGAAGGCCTAGTGTCACTGCTGACAGTCTTGACCAAGTACTGGAGACGTGAGGCGCCTAGTGTACTGCTGAGCAGCTTGCCAATACTGGGCGTGAAGAACTCCTGTTGTCACTGCTGAACAGCTCTTGACCAGTACTGGAGACAGTGAAGCGCCTAGTGATCACTGCTGGCAGTTCTTGACCAGAGTGCTGGGGGACTGAAGCGCCTGTGTCACTGCTGCATCTGCCAGTACTGGAGACATGACACCTAGTGTCTGTGGGTCCTGACTGAACTCAGGACAGTGAAGCGCCTAGTGTCACTGCTGAGTCTGAAAGTACTGGAGACAGTGAAGGCCCGTGTCCTGTAGCGTCCTGACCTGAGACAGTGAGCACTGTGTCACTGCTGGCAGTTCTTGACCAAGACTGAGACGTGAGGCGCCTGATCACTGCTGGCAGTTCTGACCGAACTCTGGAGACAGTGAAGCGCCTAGATGTCACTGCTGGAGTTCTTGACCAAGAACTCAGGACAGTGAAGCGCCTGTCACTGCTGCAGTTCTTGACCAAGTACTGCGAACGTCAAGGCCTGTGTGTCCTGCTGATTCAGGCTGTGGCACTGCTGAACTCAGGCTGTGGTCGTCTGCTGAACTCAGGCTGTGGGGGTCCTGTGAATCAGGCTGTGTGGGGTCCTGCTGACTCAGGCTGTGTGGGGTCTGTGAACTCAGGCTTGTGGGGTCCTGCTGAATCTTGCAGGACTGGTGTGGGGTCCTGCTGAACTCAGGCTGTGTGGGTCCTGCTGAACTCAGGCTGTGGGGGTCCTGCTGAACTCAGGCTGTGGGGTCCTGCTGAACTCAGCTGTGGGGTCCATGAACTAAGGCTGTGTGGGGTCCGCTGAACTCAGGCTGTGTGGGGTCCTGCTGAACCGCTTGGCTGCTAACTATGTGGGTCGAATCAGGCTGGTCTGCTGAACTCGGCTTGGTCCGAACTCAGGTGTGGGTCCTGCTGAACTGGCGGGGTCCGTGACTCAGCGGTGCGGACCAGGCTGTGGGTTTTGATCGGTGGGTCCCTGAATCTGGGGGTCCTGTGAACTGGTGGGGTCCGCTGAACTCGGTTGTGGTCCGCTGACTCAGGCTTGGGTCGACTCGGCTTGTGGGTCTCGAACTAGGCTGTGGGGGTCTGCTGAACTCAGCTGTGGGTCCTGCTGAACTCAGGCTGGGTCCTGCTGAACTCAGGCTGTGGGGTCCGCGAACTCGGTGTGGGTCTGCGAACTCAGGCTGTGGGTGCTGAACTCAGGCTGTGTGGTTCCTGAACTCAGGCTGGGTCCTGTGAACTCAGGCTGTGGGGTCCGCTGAACTCAGCTGTGGTCCGTGAACTAGGCTGTGGTCCGCTGAACTCAGGCTGTGGGTCCGCTGAACTCAGGCTGTGTGGGTCCTGCAACCAGGCTGTGTGTCCTGCGAACTCAGGCTGTGGGGGTCCTGCTGAACTCAGGCTGTGGGGGTCTGCTGAACCAGGCTGTGGTCCTGCTGAACTCGGCGTGTGGTCCTGCTGAACTAGGCGTGTGGGTCCTGCGAACTCAGGCTGTGGGTCTGCTAACCAGGCTGTGGGTCCTGAACTCAGGCGTGGGTGTCCTGCTGAACTCGGCTGTGTGGGTCCGTGAACTCAGGCTGTGTGGGGTCCGCTGAACCAGGCTGTGGGCCTGTGAACTCGGCTGTGGTCGCTGAACTCAGGCTGTGGTCTACTCAGGTGTGGCTCCTGGGTCTCAGGTGGGTCTGCGAACCGGCTTGGGCTGGCCAGCTGTGGCTGCGAACCAGGCTGTGTCCTAACTCAGGCTGTGGTCCTGAACTCAGGCTGTGTGGTCCTGCTGAATCAGGCTTGGTCCTGCGAACCGCTTGGGGTCCCTGAACTCAGGCTTGGGTCCTGCGAACCAGGCTGTGGGTCCTGTGAACTCAGGCTGTGTGGGGTCCGCTGACAGGCTGTGGGTCCTGCTAACTCAGGCTGTGGGCCTGTGAACTCAGGTGTGTGGTCCTGTGAACTCAGGCTGGGGGTCCTGCTGAACTCGCTGTGTGGGCCGTTCAGGCTGGGCACTCAGGCTGTGGGTCCTGAAAGGCTGGGCTTGAACTAGGGTGGGGTCTGCGACTCAGGCTGTGGGTCCCGAACTCAGGTGTGGTCCTGCTGAACTCAGGCTGTGGCTGGAACTCAGGCTGTGGGGTGTCCTGCTGAACTCAGGCTGTGTGGGTTCCTGCTGAACTCAGGCTGTGTGGGGTGTCCTGCTGAACTCAGGCTGTGTGGGGTCCTGTTGAACTCAGGCTGTGTGGGGTCCTGCTGAACTCATTCTGTGTGGGGTCCTGATGAACTAAGGCTGTGTGGGGTCCTGCTGAACTCAGGCTGTGTGGGGTCCTGCTGAACTCAGGCTGTGTGGGGTCCTGCTGAACTCAGGCTGTGTGGGGTCCTGCTGAACTCAGGCTGTGGGGTGTCCTGCTGAACTCAGGCTGTGTGGGTTCCTGCTGAACTCAGGCCGTGGGGTGTCCTGCTGAACTCAGGCTGTGTGGGGTCCTGCTGAACTCAGGTTGTGTGGGGTCCTGCTGAACTCAGGCTGTGTGAGGTCCTGCTGAACTCAGGCTTTGTGGGGTTCTGCTGAACTTAGGCTGTGGGGTGTTCTGCTGAACTCAGGCTGTGGGGTGTCCTGCTGAACTCAGGATGTGTGGGGTCCTGCTGAACTCAGGCTGTGTGGGGTCCTGCGGAACTCAGGCTGTGGGGTGTTCTGCTGAACTCAGGCTGTGTGGGTTCCTGCTGAACTCAGGCCGTGGGGTGTCCTGCTGAACTCAGGCTGTGTGGGGTCCTGCTGAACTCAGGCTGTGTGGGGTCCTGCTGAACTCAGGCTGTGTGGGGTCCTGCTGAACTCAGGCTGTGTGGGGTCCTGCTGAACTCAGGCTGTGTGAGGTCCTGCTGAACTCAGGCTGTGTGGGGTTCTGCTGAACTTAGGCTGTGGGGTGTTCTGCTGAACTCAGGCTGTGGGGTGTCCTGCTGAACTCAGGCTGTGTGGGGTCCTGCTGAACTCAGGATGTGTGAGGTCCTGCTGAACTCAGGCTGTGTGAGGTCCTGCTGAACTCAGGCTGTGTGGGTCCTGCTGAACTCAGGCTGTGTGGGGTCCTGCTGAACTCAGGATGTGAGGTCCTGCTGAACTCAGGCTGTGTGAGGTCCTGCTGAACTCAGGCTGTGTGAGGTCCTGCTGAACTCAGGCTGTGTGGGTCCTGCTGAACTCAGGCTGTGTGGTGTCCTGCTGAACTCAGGCTGTGTGGGGTCCTGCTGAACTCAGGCTGTGTGGTGTCCTGCTGAACTCAGACTACACAAGGTAACTATCATGCTGAATAGAATTCACATAATTTTGTCTCGGATGAAAGCGCATTTACTTAACTTCACACGGGTGTTATAATAATAATAACAATAATAATAATAATAATAATAATAATAATAATAATAATAATAATAATAATAATATTATTATTATTATTATTATTAAAATAATCATCATCATCATCTTTATGTCTACAAATCCAGGATATAAGTTATAAGAGCGGCTGTAGTGACTTACCTCTGGGAACCCTGATGGGACAGCCCAGGTTGAGAGCTGCCAGCTTACTGATGGCCAGCTGGTGTAAGGTGAACCTCTCCAGGTCTGTCAGGTGCAAGAGACTGCAGTTGTCGAGCGTCACTGCTCGTCCTGTCACTGACGACCACGTCTTCCCTCCCTGCAACCACCACACTCATGTAACACCCATCATATACCAGCAAGACTTATCATGGCAGGGCAGGAGAGCTGCTACACCAGGGATGTACACCCGGGGAATGTACACGGTGGGGATGTACACACGGGGAATGTACACGGTGGGGATGTACATTCGGGGGATGTACACGAGAGGGAGGTGGAGGGAGGGCAAGTGATATAATGCAACATAATTGAAATTAATCGAAGGGCAAATGAGAGTGTTGGTGTTCACGGACTGACTACACTCACTGTTGGTGTTCACGGACTGACTACACTCACTGTTGGTGTTCACGGACTGACTACACTCACTGTTGGTGTTCACGGACTGACTACACTCACTGTTGGTGTTCACGGACTGACTACACTCACTGTTGGTGTTCACGGACTGACTACACTCACTGTTGGTGTTCACGGACTGACAACACTCACTGTTGGTGTTCACGGACTGACAACACTCACTGTTGGTGTTCACGGACTGACAACACTCACTGTTGGTGTTCACGGATTAACAACCCTCACTGTTGGTGTTCACGGACTGACAACACTCAATGTTGGTGTTCACGGACTGACTACACTCACTGTTGGTGTTCACGGACTGAAAACACTCACTGTTGGTGTTCACGGACTAACAACACTCACTGTTGGTGTTCACGGACTGACAACACTCAATGTTGGTGTTCACGGACTGACTACACTCACTGTTGGTGTTCACGGACTGATAACACTCACTGTTGGTGTTCACGGACTGACAACACTCACTGTTGGTGTTCACGGACTGACAACACTCACTGTTGGTGTTCACGGACTGACAACACTCAATATGGGTGTTCACGGACTGACAACACTCACTGTTGGTGTTCACAGACTGACAACTCTCATTGTTGGTGTTCACGGACTGACAACACTCATTGTTGGTGTTCACGGACTGACAACACTCACTGTTGGTGTTCACGGACTGACAACACTCACTTTTGGTGTTCACGGACTGACAACACTCATTGTTGGTGTTCACGGACTGACAACACTCACTGCTGGTGTTCACGGACTGACAACACTCACTGTTGGTGTTCACGAACTGACAACACTCACTGTTGGTGTTCACGGACTGACAACACTAATTGTTGGTGTTCACGGACTGACAACACTCACTGTTTGTGTTCACGGACTGACTACACTAATTGTTGGTGTTCACGGACTGACAACACTCACTGTTGGTGTTCACAGACTGTCAGCACTCACTGATGGTGTTCACGAACTGACAACACTCACTGATGGTGTTCACGAACTGACAACACTCACTGTTGGTGTTCAAGGACTGACAACACTCACTGTTGGTGTTCACGGACTGACAACACTCACTGTTGGTGTTCACGGACTGACAACACTCACTGTTGGTGTTCACGAACTGACAACACACACATGAGTGTCTGAACACGAGTGTAAGTGGTTCAGAACCTGACAGCTCCTGCTAGTACGAGCGTCACCACCTCAGAACCTGACAGCTCCTGCTAGTACGAGCGTCACCACCTCAGAACCTGACAGCTCCTGCTAGTACGAGCGTCACCACCTCAGAACCTGACAGCTCCTGCTAGTACGAGCGTCACCACCTCAGAACCTGACAGCTCCTGCTAGTACGAGCGTCACCACCTCAGGACCTGACAGCTCCTGCTAGTACGAGCGTCACCACCTCAGAAACTGACAGCTCCTGCTAGTACAAGCGTCACCACCTCAGAACCTGACAGCTCCTGCTAGTACGAGCGTCACCACCTCAGAAACTGACAGCTCCTGCTAGTACGAGCGTCACCACTTCAGAACCTGACAGCTCCTGCTAGTACGAGCGTCACCACCTCAGAACCTGACAGCTCCTGCTAGTACGAGCGTCACCACCTCAGAACCTGACAGCTCCTGCTAGTACGAGCGTCACCACCTCAGAACCTGACAGCTCCTGCTAGTACGAGCGTCACCACCTCAGAACCTGACAGCTCCTGCTAGTACGAGCGTCACCACCTCAGGACCTGACAGCTCCTGCTAGTACGAGCGTCACCACCTCAGAAACTGACAGCTCCTGCTAGTACGAGCGTCACCACCTCAGAAACCTGACAGCTCCTGCTAGTACAAGCGTCACCACCTCAGAACCTGACAGCTCCTGCTAGTCGAGCGTCACCACCTCAGGACCTGACAGCTCCTGCTAGTACGAGCGTCACCACCTCAGAACCTGACAGCTCCTGCTAGTACGAGCGTCACCACCTCAGAACCTGACAGCCCTGCAGTCGAGCGTCACCACCTCAGAACCTGACAGCTCCTGCTAGTACGAGCGTCACCACCTCAGAACCTGACAGCTCCTGCTAGTACGAGCGTCACCACCTCAGAACCTGACAGCTCCTGCTAGTACGAGCGTCACCACCTCAGAACCTGACAGCTCCTGCTAGTACGAGCGTCACCACCTCAGGGACCTGACAGCCCTGCTAGTACGAGCGTCACCACTCAGAACCTGACAGCTCCTGCTAGTACGAGCGTCACCACCTCAGAACCTGACAGCTCCTGCAGTCGAGCGTCACCACCTCAGACCTGACAGCTCCTGCTAGACGAGCGTCACCACCTCAGGACCTGACAGCTCCTGCTAGTACGAGCGTCACCACCTCAGACCTGACAGCTCCTGCTAGTACGAGCGTCACCACCTCAGAACCTGACAGCTCCTGCTAGTACGAGCGTCACCACCTCAGAACCTGACAGCTCCTGCTAGTACGAGCGTCACCACCTCAGGACCTGACAGCTCCTGCAGTACGAGCGTCACCACCTCAGAACCTGACAGCTCCTGCTAGTACGAGCGTCACCACCTCAGAACCTGACAGCTCCTGCTAGTACGAGCGTCACCACCTCAGGACCTGACAGCTCCTGCTAGTACGAGCGTCACCACCTCAGGACCTGACAGCTCCTGCTAGTACGAGCGTCACCACCTTAGAACCTGACAGCTCCTGCTAGTACGAGCGTCACCACCTAGACCTGACAGCCCTGCTAGTACGAGCGTCACCACCTTAGAACCTGACAGCTCCTGCTAGTACGAGCGTCACCACCTCAGGACCTGACAGCTCCTGCTAGTACGAGCGTCACCACCATAAAACACTTAACTACAACTAAATCATAATACTAAATTGTTGTCTCTTATCCTTCTTCATAGTTATATTAACATAATATAATAATTTTCTTCTTAATCATTGTCAAAATTTCCAACATTATTTAATACAAGCATCAAAAAAACTAATATATAGTTTGCTACATACGCGACTCTTCTCATGCCAATCTAATCACAAGGTCTATAAATGGATAAGAAAGTTTACCTTTGCTATATAAATAAACGAGTGTTTATGTTTGTATTGCATTTAACTTGTCAGTGTCGTTGTATCTCGGGTGTGGCAAAGCAGGTGGATAACAAATGAGAAGTGAATAATGAAGGTTGGGTCTGAGATGTGGGCCAGATACTGTGAGCTAGT
>WNWK01019409.1:0-37868 GCA_009830355.1 Cherax destructor
TTGGACTGCGTGCGGCCAGGAGTAACAGCCTGGTTGATCAGGCTGTCGTCCAACAGGAGGCCTGGTCACAGACCGGGCCGCGGGGGCGTTGACCCCTGGAATTCTCTCCAGGTAGACTCCAGGCATATTTGAATTTTGTAGTGGTCTGTACAGAACATTCTTATTTTCATTCCAGATCAATGAGAAATTGTTTTATGGTGAATCCTCCCAACAGAAGTCCAAATATCTCTGCATTTTGGAGGAAAGTGACTCAAATCCAGAGCCAGATGACCTGGAATTGCTTGACAGTGGTGATGAATACTTGCCAGCGGATGCACAGGTGTCAAGTGATGAGGAGGAGGAAGATAAGCCATCCAAAAAGCCTAAATTAGCCAAGAAAAAGAAAGGTATTACGATCGAGGAGAACCCTGATGAAGATGATCTTCATGATGAGCTTGCTGTTCAAGCTGAAGCTGACTGGAAGAAGGATGACATCAATAATGACCCTTTGAGTGTATATGAACATGAAAAGCCTCTTGCAATTAGGTGTCCATTTGATTATTTTAGCCAGTTTTTTTTACCCCAAATATACCTGGAGTATACCTGGAGAGAGTTCCAGGGATCAACGCCCCTGCGGCCCGGTCTGTGACCAGGTCTCACGTTGGATCAGAGCCTGATCAACCAGGCTGTTTCTGCTGGCCGCACGCAGTCCAACGTACGAACCACAGCCTGGCTGGTCAGGTACCGACTTTAGGTGCCTGTCCAGTGCCTGCTTGAAGACAGCCAGGGGTTTGTTGGTAATCCCCCTGATGTATGCTGGGAGGCAGTTGAACAGTCTTGGGCCCCTGACACTTATTGTGTTGTCTCTCACCGTGCTAGTGGCACCCCTGCTTTTCATTGGGGGGATGTTACATCGCCTGCCGAGTATTTTGCTTTCGTAGGGAGTGACTCTCGTGTGCAAGTTTGGTACTAATTCCTCGAGAATTTTCCACGTGTATATAATAATGTATCTCCCCCGACTGCATTCTAGGGAGTACAGGTTTAGGAACTTCAAGCGTTCCCAGTATTTTGTTGTTGTTTGATATCTTTATTATGCACCCCATACCCATCCTGTGGGCGGTAGTCAAAAGATTACAGAGGTACATAATGGGTCCAGGGACTGGACCCCAAAGTTATGATAGCTGAGCAAGTTACAAAGGTAATGAACTAACAAGCTACAAAGGTAATGAACTCACAAGTTACAAAGGTAATGAAACATGTAAGTAAATTTACTTACTTACGTTTATACATGGTTACAATCATGAACAAATTATAACGCAATGAACACTTCACTAGTCTACACCCAGTCACAACTGTAATGAGTTCTTGGTGCAAATTTTATTGTTGGGTCACACATACACACTTACATATACACATACACAACACACATACACACACATATATACATACACACACACACACACAACAGGCCCAGCCTTCAATCGACATGTGCACAGGACAAAAGGCAATCAACACGCGGCGCACACACACACACACACACACACACACAGTAGCAATGCTTTATTTACAGGGAGCAAAGTCAGGGTATTTTTCCAGAATGGTCTGTAATATACCACTGTGGATAAAATACTTTGACATATCTTGAACATTTCTGAGTGAGTTGTCTCTGAATTCATTAATTTTGTCGCACTCCAGTACATAATGACGCAGGGTGTGACAAAATCCAACTGACAAAGTTTACATTTTGTTTGGTCTACATCTGGTGGTTGTGATTTAACCTGCCAAAGATACTTGTAACCCAGCCGGAGGCGGGCGGTAGTGACATCCAAGAGTCTGCTTATTTTGTTGGATGCACCATAGACATGTGGCTCCTCCTGCATGATAGAATGATGATAGATGGACTGACTGGTGTCAATCTCCCTGAGTCTTAAGTCAATAAAATTCAGTTCTAGTTCTTTTCGTATTATTGTTCTCAAACTGCTAACTGACAAGCCAAGATTGTAATCTACCCCCTCTTTGAAAGCATAAAACTTAGCCAATTTATCAGTTCTATCATGCATCTGAAGACCAATGTGAGATGGAATCCACAGCATGTGCACTCTGACTCTACTATCCACAATCCTACCATACCTGTGTCTGGCTTCTGACACAAGCATGCTACAAGTTATACTTGATGAGTTGAGAGCATTTATGGATGACAGAGAATCAGTTACAATTAGAGAGTCACAGTAATTGAGGTGGTTTATCGCAGTTATGCATGCCGTGAAAGTTCTCTGCACATTTTCTAGGTCAGCAATTTCACCCGCCTTGAAAGGTGCAGTTAGTGTGCAACAATATTCCAGCCTAGATAGAACAAGCAACCTGAAAAGTGTCAACATGGGCTTGGCATCCCTGGTTTTGAAGGTTCTCATTATCCATCCTGTCATTTTTCTAGCAGATGCGATTGCTACAGTGTTATGGTCCCTAAAGGTGAGATCCGCTGACATGATCACTCCCAGGTCTTTGACATTAGTTTTTTGCTCTATTGTGTGGTTGGTATTTGTTTTGTACTCCGATGAGATTTTAATTTTCTCACGTTTTCCATATCTGAGTAATTGAAATTTCTCATCATTGAACTTCATATTGTTTTCTGCAGCCCATTTAAAGATTTGGTTGATGTCTACTTGGAGTCTTGCAGTGTCTTCAACGGTGGACACTGTCATACATATTCGGGTGTCATCTGCAAAGGAAGACACGGCACTGTAGCTTATATCCCTGTCTGTGTCCGATATGAGGATGAGGAACAGGATGGGAGCGAGTACTGTGCCTTGTGGAACAGAGCTTTTCACTGTAGCCGCCTCAGACTTTACTCTGTTGACTACTATTCTTTGTGTTCTAATTGTTAGGAAATTATAGATCCATTTACCAACTTTCCTGTTATTCCTTTATCACGCATTTTGTGTGCTATTACACCATGGTCACACTTGTCAAAGGCTTTTGCAAAGTCTGTGTATATAACATCTGCATTCTGTTTGTCTTCTAGAGCATCCAGGACCTTGTCGTAGTGGTCCAGTAGTTGGGACAGACAGGAGCGACCTGCTCTAAACCCATGATGCCCTGGGTTGTGTAATTGATGGGTGTCTAGATGAGTGGCGATCTTGCTTCTTAGAACCCTTTCAAAGATTGTTATGATATGAGACGTTAGCGCTATTGGTCTGTAGTTCTTTGCTATTGCTTTACTGCCCCCTTTGTGGAGCGGGGCTATGTCTGTTGTTTTTAGTAACTGCGAGACGACCCCAGTGTCCATACTCCCTCTCCATAGGATGTTAAAAGCACGTTATAGGGGCTTCTTGCAGTTCTTGATGAACACGGAGTTCCATGAGTCTGGGCCTGGAGCGGAGTGCATGGACATGTCATTTATTGCCTTTTCGAAGTCATTTGGCGTCAGGGTAATGTCAGATAGGCTTGCGTCTGCCAAGTTCTGTGGCACTCTCATAAAAAAAACTCATTTAGGTCTTCGACTTTCAGTCTTGTTAGCGGCTCACTAAAAACTGAGTCATACTGGGACTTTAGTAACTCACTCATTTCCTTGCTGTCATCTGTGTAGGACCCATCCCGTTCAAGTAGGGGCCCAATACTGGTTGTTGTTCTCGACTTGGATTTGGCATAAGAAAAGAAATACTTTGGGTTTCTTTCAACTTCATTTATGGCTTTTAGTTCTTCCCGCGTTTCTTGATTCCTGTAAGATTCCTTTAGTTTTAATTCGATGTTTGCTGTTTCTCTGACACCACCACCAGATGTAGACCAAACAAAATGTAAACTTTGCCAGTTGCATTATTGTCACACCCTGCGTCATTATGGACTGGAGTGCGATAAAATTAATGAATTCAGAAACAACTCACTCAGAAATGTTCAAGATATGTCAAAGTATTTTATCCACAGTGGTATATTACAGATCATTCTGGAAAAATACCCTGACTTTGCTCCCTGTAAATAAAGCATTGCCACGTGTACTCACCTAGTTGTGGCTGCAGGGGTCGAGTCAAAGCTCCTGGCCCCGTGTGTGTGTACTCACCTAATTGTACTCACCTAATTGTGGTTGCAGGGGTCGAGACTCAGCTCCTGGCCCCGCCTCTTCGCTGTCTGCTACTGGGTCTCTGCTCTCCCTGCTCCATGAGCTTTATCATACCTTGTCTTAAAACTATGTATGGTTCCTGCCTCCACTATATCTTTCTCTAGTCCATTCCACTTCCTGACTACTCTGTGGCTGAAGAAATGTTTCCTGACATCCCTTTGACTCATCTGAGTCTTCAGCTTCCAGTTGTGTCCCCTTGTTTCTGTGTTCCCTCTCTGAAACATCCTGTCACTATCTACCTTGTCAATTCCCCGCAGTATTTTGTATGTCGTTATCATGTCTCCTCTGACCCTTCTTTCCTCCAGTGTTGTTAGTCCTATTTCCCTCAACCTTTCTTCATAAGACAGACCCCTGAGTTGTGGAACTAACCTTGTCGCAAACCTTTGCACTTTGCACTTTGCACTTTCTAGTGTGTGTGTGTGTGTGTGTGCGTGTTGATTGCCATTTTGTCCTATGACATGTCGATTGAAGGCTGGGCCTCTGGTTTGTGCGTGTGTGTGTACTCACCTAATTGTACTCACCTAATTGTGGTTGCAGGGGTCGAGACTCAGCTCCTGGCCCCGCCTCTTCGCTGTGTGTGTATGTATATATGTGTGTGTATGTGTATGTGTGTGTATGTGTATGTGTGTGTATGTGTATGTGTGTGTATGTGTGTGTATGCGTATGTGTATATGTAAGTGTGTATATATGACCCAACAATAAAATTTGCACCAAGAACTCATTACAGTTGTGACCGGGTGTAGACTAGTGAATTGTTCATTGCTTTATAATTTGTTCATGATTGTAACCATGTATAAACGTAAGTAAGTAAATTTACTTACATGTTTCATTACCTTTGTAACTTGTGAGTTCATTACCTTTGTAGCTTGTTAGTTCATTACCTTTGTAACTTGCTCAGCTATCAAAACTTTGGGTTTCCAGTCCCTGGACCCATTATGTACCTCTGTAATCTTTTGACTACCGCCCACAGGATGGGTATGAGGTGCATAATAAAGGTATCAAACTAACAGCGTCTCCCTACGTATTTCAGAAAGCATGACATATCAAACCAATTTGTATGCCAAGCAAAAAAACATAGATACTACTTTTGTAACTGACTGTGAAGAAATAATCCAGTTCATAGGTATTCTGTTGTTTATGGGTATTTGTTCATACCCATCCCTAGATGATTATTGGGCAAGTTCAACTAAGACAATCCAGGTTGCAGAAGTCATGTCATCTAAGAGGTTTAGGTTGCTTAGGCGTACAGTTCATTTCTATGATAACACCCACAAGCATAAGGACAGATTCCACAAAATAAGGCTTCTTTACACTGCACTAACTAATGCTTGCTTGCAAGTTGCAGCTACACCCAGGCAGTCTATTGATGAAGTAATGGTTGGTTTCAAGGGTAAAACTGCTGGAAACCTCAGGCAGTACATCAAAACCAAACCAAACAAATGGGGTTTCAAATTATTTTGTCGTGCAAGTGAAGATGGAATCATACATGATATAATCATGTATGAAGGCAAAACGACTTTTGAAAACCATCTCATAAAGCTGCCAGATGAAGAAACTAAACTACCAATAAGTTCAAAGATTGTTCTGGTACTTGCAACAACTCTCAGCAAAAGCAAGACATCAGCAATCTATGCTGACAATTTCTTTTCAAGTCTACCTTTGGTCAAGGTACTAAGAGACAAGTATAACTGCAGATACACTGGAACAGTACGTGAAAATAGATGTGGTAAACCAGAACTGATGCCTGTCAAACTAATGGAAAAGAACATAGTGCCTAGAGGCACTTTTGACTTCAAAACCAAGGATGGTATCCTTGTTGTAAGGTGGAAAGACAACAAAGCTGTGACTTTAGTGACAAATGATGTGGGAGTGCAACCTGTGACTCTTATTCAAAGATATAACAAGTAATCTAAGACTAAAGACAATTTCCAGTGCCCTGCAGTCATCAAGAACTATAATGCACACATGGGAGGTATTGACAAAAGTAATATGTTGGTACATATGTACAAAACACCTATGAAATCTAAACGTTGGTACATGCGGCTGTTTGCCTAAGTTATTGATCTTTCTGTTGTGAATGCATGGCTTCTTTACTGCCGTGATTGTCGGTCACTAAAAGCCAAATGCATGCCACTGAAGCAATTCCGGCTTGAAGTCTCTGTCACTGCAAGATCCAAAGGACAAAAGTATGGATGCAGCAACATAAGATCAAGTCCAAGACCTTCAACAAGTACTTCCAGTGGTAACAGTGATGATGGTTTGCCAGGCTTGCAATTGCCATCTCCAATGCAGTACCACCGTGCAGCTAGCCTGATGACAGTGTGAGGTTGGATAAAATGCTACCTCACTGGCCAACACAAGGCAAGTTATTGTCATGCAAGTATTGCAGCACAAAGAAACATGTCACAACCTCATTTTTCTGTTCAGTATGCAAAGTTAACCTATGCATCAAGAAGGAAAGAAATTGCTTCACAGCCTATCATTATAGCAATTAGTGATCTATAATGATTGTTCTTACTCAGGGAATTCAAGAATATGGGACTTGAAAGTTTTATCCCTTTGCAATGTGTGCATCTTTCTTTTTGGTTCATGTTTATATTTTTTTTTTATACTTACAAAATGTTTGGAAACAAGTTCCATTTATGTTTTTTTTTTATATTGTCTATTAGTAAAATAAAATAGAAAAATACTTATTTGGTGTTTTATTAACAATTGCAAATTTGCAACATTCAGAATTTCACACCCTTTACCGGGCGGGACCGACTAGAGTCGGTCTTCAAATATTGGCAATTGTGCAAAAAGTTATTTTCAGAATTAAAATTATATGGGCTCATTATCCTTACATTGAGCTACTCTATCCACTCATATGAAATACATTTCGAAATTATAATTTTCCTGGGAGTGCCCGGTAAAGGGTTTTATCTTGTTAGCTGTATCAATAGGCTGTAGTGGTGTTTCGTTTCGGTTTAGTTAGGACAATATCCCTAGATTTTTCAGTTTGTGGGAGCCCAGAATCTGTGAGTGTGTTTTCCAGGTCTTTTTTATATCTCCTCTTGTTTCGGTGAATCTGCTGGAGTAGTATAATTATTTAGCTTTTTTTTATTGTTTTGGTGAGAAATGATGAATAGTGTTTAATAACATCTTTGTGTATTAAGCCCTGTCTATATTGCTTTTCATATTGATGTTTCTTATCAATGGATCTTAGTATGCTGTTAGTTAGCCATGGGCAACCTTGCCGTATATTCGTAATCTGTTTCGTTTTTATAGGACAATGTTTGTTATATAGTCTAAGTAATTTATTAAGAAATATGTCTATCCAATGTTCTATTTGTCAGAAAGTTATAGATCCATCTACCAACTTTTCCTGTTATTCCTTTATCACGCATTTTGTGCACTATTACACCATGGTCACACTTGTCAAAAGCTTTTGCAAGCCATCAATGGCCTGAGAGACGCCAAGCCACGCCCTTCTGCCAGCATTCCAAGATTTCTCCCTCACCCTTCCTGAGAATGTGTCTCCTGTGTGCCTATTTGCCTGCTACAAGCAAATCTCCGAGTGGTTGACACGGGTTTAGCAAGCACATTCAAGCAGGCTTGAAAGCAACACTCCAAGCCAGCCAGGACAATCCAAGTTAGCTTGCAGTTACAGCTGTTCTGACCCCCAGCACGTCTCTGTGAACGTTCTACAGTGTTCCTGCCGTACCATTGTTTTTCTGCATCGAGAAAGCAAAGCCGTCAAGCCAGCCCAGGTAGTCCAAGCCAGCTCTGCCGAGGAAGCCAGTGTGAAATCTGTTTCCAGTGTGTCTGCACTGCTTTGCATTACCAGTAAAACGCTCTTAAAAGCAAACTTTTACCTAGTGGCTTTTTTGTGGCTTGATAAGCCAGATGGGCTTAAAGAGTGAGTAATATTAGGGATAGTGGAGTAGCTGTGTCGCTACCACCATCACCCACATATCTCTCCATGCTTGTACATTTCCATCACCACTCACAGACCAGGTGAAGAAAGAAGATATTTTGAGCGCCGACTTAAGGCCGGAAGGCCGGAGGTTCTGCGAGTCGTAGTGGTGCGCGGGTCGCCACATACACCCCAGGTTAACTACACTAACTTTCCCTCACCTCTACACTAGGATTATTTCTCACCTTCAGCAACAATGTTTCCCTTTATAGACATTTAATTGTCATCTTCTGTGAGGGCAAGACATTTGTAAGCCTGTATTAAGACTTTAAAAGGCACAATGTATTTCAGTGTAGCATCTAATAACATTTATTAACTCAGTGTAATACATTCTCCGCTCAGTGTAACTGAACAATTAAATACGGTTACACAATTAAGTTGCTTGTGCTAGTGTCATTGCTGTGTTTTCTAATACATTTTCTCCTTCAGACTGAAACTTTACTGCTAATTTCCTAGAACTATTTCAAATTGCACTGTTCATCACACACGCATGGCAGCGTGTGTGTGGATTGCCTGGGATAGCCCGGGTGAGTCATGCATGGCAGCCTGGGATAGCCCGGGTGAGTCATGCATGGCAGCCTTGGGATAGCCCGGGTGAGTCATGCATGGCAGCCTGGGATAGCCCGGGTGTCATGATGGCAGCCTGGGATAGCCCGGGTGAGTCATGCATGCCAGCCTGGGATAGCCCGGGTGAGTCAGAGAAGAAGTTTACTCCTGCATGATGTTCAGTTTCATGAATACTTTCTCTCTTAAGTAATTCGGTTACCTTTCAACTGTGTTACGCAGTTGTCAGACTGTAAACATCTATTTTCCTTGCCATCTCATCTAGTGGGTTTAGCGCCTAGTTAAGATTGTAATAGTAACAATCATTATATTTCTACCTATACATTGTGTAAATTGTTTTTAATTATTTGGACAACTGGATTGGAGGGTTGAAAGTTTTCATACACTAGTGAATGATTGCAGACTGGCACTGGCACTGGTAACTCTCCAGAAGCAGCTTGGCCTAGTGAGTGACCTTGAGAAGTTGAGAGTGGCTCTATACGACCGGCGTGCCACTTTCACCCATATTGCCTGTGTCAAGAGAGGTGAATGAGCCTTCCTCGACCCTGTTATTCACCTGTAACCTCAACTCGCCGCCATTACCCTCTTATGGAATAACTGTCTTGAACACTATGTGCTTAATTGTGCACTTATTGAGGAATATAGAGATAGACAGTATAATAACCTATGTGACATGTCAAGATATCTTATTCATGAAAATAAGATACCAATTGTACTAAGCAAATTTGCTTGTAACAGATAATTGAAATGTAGATATAAATCCAAATGTGCAATTGTTAACCCTTTTGGGGCCTAGTTCCTAGGCCTTTTGTGTATCCATATGCTCTTGCGTTACCGTCCACAGGATGGATATGGGGTGCACAATAAACTAGCCACTTTGGTGGCAATATCTAATCTAAATCTTATGGAATAAAGGCGGGTTTCGCTGACCCAAGTTTAACGGACTGACTCTTCAAGTAGTTGAACTAGAAGTGACTTATGGATGTGAACGAAGTAAATGATGGTGAAGGCGAATTCGAACGTTATAGAACGAAGCTTTGAAAAAAAGAAAGGGGATTTCAAAGGAGGCTTGACGCAAGAAGCAACAAGAGTGACAAGAACCATCGCAGAACAGTTAGACTTGATTTCCCTGCCAACACTGAGTTTGAGGTAAAGTGTAGATGGTTTTACGAAACTTCACTAGATAACCCAGAGAAAAACCTTCAGATTCGTCTTCATCATGACGAGGATAATTACGTTTTTGTTACTAACGACGAAGCATTCAAAGAAAAACTTCTTACTCATAAATATGGTAACGTCCAACTCCAAGCTGCCCCAACAAGATCACCTAAAGTGCTTATTGTCATCCAAAATGTCAATAAGCACTTGGATCCTAAATTTCTATTGTCAGATAAAGTTGCAAACCCTCGTCGACTTCCAAATGATCTGATATTGGCTGAGTGGACTGGCCAAGGGACTCCACCATCATATATCTACTGCCGTGAAGCACTTAGCAGGAGTTACAAAATAGCCTTGCGCAAACCACCTCACCGTAGATGCTACAAGTGTCAGCGCTGGGGTCACATTGCTTGGAAATGCCCAGCTATGTTACACTGGTGTGCAGTGTGTGCCAAGCCCCATCCTTCTCACCAGTGCTATGATATGATCAAGAAACACCAGAACGTTGCATTACAATATATCAATTGTAAGACCCCAGGAGTCACAGCTACTCATGCTGACTGCAGAGGGAAAGCTGCCCACATCGCCAGCCGCAGGACTCCCTCCTCACTCATCACCCCCCATGATGAGGCAGTAGGCCTACCAGATACTTCATGTCTGAATACTGGCCCAAACCTGATTTCAGACACTGTGGTTGAGAAAGTCACTCTGGGAGTACATCACCAGAGCACGATTACGTCTGCTATAAACACTAGTGATGTTGTTGGTGCTGACACCACCTGTCTGGCTGAGTCAGCTGTCAGTCAGCCACCTGGCTTAGCTGACCGGGACTTCATACCTCCAGGTGAAGGTAGTCTTGCTCGGGTGGTACACAACATGCAACTGCGCATAACACTACTTGAGAAGCAACAGTGGTGCCTCAAACAACTTGAGCACCGCCAGGAAAAACTTACACAGATGCAAATGATTACAGCAACACGAAGATTGTCAGCCATTGTGAAAATGAGTGAGGTGATGATGAACAAGCTGATGAGTGCAATAGTGTTAATAATTACGAAAATGATGAATTTAATAGTGATGTTTGCAATCACAGTGAAGATGATAAGGTCAGTGGTGACCATCATGATAGTCAAGATGATGATGTGGGGAATTGTGGGAGATAAGTCTATCTGGGACACTGCCACTTGCAACAAACAATCTCCCAGGGAGATGACTGACTAGTATAATTTTACTGCAGTCATTCCCTTAAGGTATGTGAGAACTTTACCCACTCCTGGCCGCACCCAAGGGGTACCTTCGATATTCTCACACTCACCACAATACGCTCTGGACCAGTATAAATAAATCTGAATAGATAACACACACACAACCCGCACATATAAAAAGAGAGGAGCTTACGACGACGTTTCGGCCCGACTTGGACCATTTACAATAATTATGGTATGATTAAATTTAAGTGGACTGTATGGATACTAGGGACTGATCAAGTAGAATGAAAAGGAGAGAACACACAATTAAGTTAATATGACCATCACTCACCTAATTAACAGCATCATAGCGGTGCACTGTCGATCGTTTACCTAACTAAGGTACATCTACTATTTATAACAATCTTGCCGGCCGACACAGAAGGTTAAAACAGAGAGTACTTAGCTTTAGATGAGTTGCTCCTGCGGTCTTGTCCGATCACGATGGTAAGAGTTGTCCCGTCGAGTCAAGGAAGATTAATTTCCTTGAACTCTTATACGCCCACGAGACCGGGCGTTAGTTAACATGTGGTTGGTCGGGGTAGCGATTCAGATCCTCTCACTATTCCGACCTTATTACTGTTTATACGTACAACTTTACACACTATGTATATCCTGGCTTGATGCCCCACTAGTTTATACACATTCACCGTCTCGATACTTATATTTCGAGTAGATGAGTTGAGATAATATTAGTTCATCTTCTCCACATTCAATATGGCGGTCGGGGTATGGCGTACCCACGCCAGACCCACCCTGTACAATCACCCCCTGATTATTTACAACTCTGGTTCACTATATTCACCATTTCGCAATATTCATCGAACATATTTCCGTCTCTTCTAAGACGAAAACCACCCAGCATCAGGGTTTACGACTTTATCCTGTCGTACGGTCGTTTCACTGGAATTCAAAGTAGGCCTAAGCGGACATACCATGCCGGCGCCATTCATTATTTCCACAATTACTGCCCTGGACCGATTGTCCCACTTTATACACGTCTCCGGTTGATACACTTCCACATCACGAAAGGAAGTATTTAAGTCCGGTTTGGCGGGCGTAATCTCCACATCCCTCAGCCATTACCTGAATCCGGTCACTAGGCTGGATTTTCACTGACTACTCCCCTCTCTCCCTCCTCTCTGCCCTGCCTCTTCCCGCTTCCTCCCTGCTGGTATGATGGTTCTTGGCTGATACCCACATTGACGTTAAACTACCAGCGGTACATTAAGGATATCTGTTCATATTGGAAAGTTTATCAATTATGTACAACTTTCGGAAAATACCAATATTTTCCACAGATGAGTTAGTTACCATTTTGTCCTAGGCACATGTCGATTAGACACTAGGCTTGTTGTATGTGTGTGTGTGTGTAAGGAAACACTTCAAAATGTTTCCGCCCCGCCGGGAATTGAACCCGGGCCCTCCGTGAGTGAAGCGAGAGCTTCAACCACCAGGCCACCGTGTGTGAGTGTAATGTATTGGGAGATACTGAGTGTGGTGATGACCCGGTTGTCGATAATGGTCTATGTAACACTGGTGTTCATAATTTTAGTCATAATGATGAGGGAAGTGGTACCTGTGATGATAGTGATGAGTGTAATAAAAGTGGAGAGGTGAGTGTGAGGGACAGTGTCACCTGCCATACATTCACAGACAAAGAGCGTCGTGCCATTTGTAAACAAAGACTCCCACGAGGCCTCCATAATGGAAGTGCACTAAGACACTCATGGATAAGAATAATACTGATGATATTAATATTATGTCTGTTTGCTATTTAGTAAGTTTTTTCATTATGCTGAGAAATTGAATTCTATCTCTGCATTTTTATAATGTAACCAAACTCGTATAAACTATCTATTTTAAGTTGGAATATTGCGTCACTTAGAAAAAGATTTCCTGACCTTCATCATAAAGTAACTACTGAACCCATTGATATTGTGTGTCTACAAGAGTGCAGAGGCCCTGAAAAATCCCAGCCCCCTAAATTGCCCTCATTTGTTATATATAACCTCAAATCTACTAACTCTTTTGTTCTATATATTAAAAAATCACTTCCCCATCAACTTCTTGCACATGTACACCCCATTCCTACAACTCATTGTACATCTTTGTATCATGTCACAATACACTATTATTATTATTATTATTATTATTATTATTATAAGAAAACAGAGGGACTGCAATACCATGGTGTTAGGATTTATATTGGGAACTCTGCTCTCAACATATTTAATTTGTATGCTCCTGCTGATAAGTTCAATTACTTGGAGCTCCCAACTTGTGCTCAGTCTGAGCCTACTCTTATTATTGGAGATTATAATGCAAGACACAAAAGCATTGGAAGCTCACAGTTTGGTAATCGTAATGGTAAACAACTGTTGTCACTGTTAAATAGTCATGATAATGTGCAAATTGTAGGTGACCTTGAACCCACACATATCTATGGAGGCATCCTTGATCTGTGTCTTGGCTTCAACATTACTTCTGCCAGCTGTGAGTCTACCATTGTATCAGATATATCATCAGACCATTTCCCAAGGCTAACCTCACTAGATATAGGTAATACTATCCTTCCTGGTGGAATATTCAAACGGAAACGTTTTAATGTTCCCCCTGATCAACATGAGGACTTTGTTGCACATGTGACTGACTGGTATAATTCTTATGAGTGTTCCTCTGTTGAGACCTTTAACAATGACCTTGTGAGCAGTATTCAAAACTACTTAGAGCCGTCTCTAAAACCTCCTGGAACTCTAAACCCAACTAACTTCCATAATAATCATAACTCTTATAAAACCATACCTTTTACAATGATCCTAAACTTCGAACATTAAAACGTACTGCTCGCAGACTAGGCCTAGTCTATAGAAGCCATCGTACCCCTGAAATGCTGAGGCTCTTCCAAACTGCCCTTGCTGCTGCCAGAGAGCGTATGACAGAGCTGCGGCAAACAGACTGGGAACAATTTGTCAATGGTCTCAATGCTCACACCCCACTTAGCCGAGCATGGAGGGACATAAACAGAATTAAGGGTAACAGAACTGGTCAGATCGCACACCCTCATCCCTTACATAGGGCGAATGAGCTAGTCAGTGCTTGGGCTGCTACATCTAGCTTATGACAATCTTCCCAGTATCACACAGGCGAAATTAATGGACAAATATGATGCAAGGGAAAGACTGATTTGTTTTATGCTCAGCAAGGAAGATGACTGTAACATTCCTTTCACTGACTTTGAACTTGATGCAGCACTAACTAAGGGCAACTCCACGTCGCCTGGGGAAGATGGTATTACTTACAACATACTCAGATTGCTGTGTCGAGTACTAGGTAATCCTTTACTTGAATTATATAACATGAGCTATGTAACTGGGGAGCTCCCCAAATCTTGGACTAACAGCCTCATTATTCCAATTCCTAAGCCCAATCAACAAAACTCATTTCGCCCAATATCTTTTACTAGCTGCTTGTGTAAAACATTCGAAAGGATGATTCTTAATCGTCTCATGCACATAATTAAGCAATTTTTGTCTTCCCGATTGCGTGGTTTCATGCATGGAAGGAGTGTGCATCATTGCATAGCCACCTTTCTCATACTGCACACTGACAGCTCATACACTACCTTCCTTGACCTTAAATCTTCTTTTGTTGTAGCCAACCGACATGTAATCATTAGTGAACTTGCCAGAATGGATGTTAGAGGATGGCTTCTCCGCTGGATTAAAGGCTACCTGTCCAACAGTCTTCTGTGTTTTTCCAGGGACATAGAAGTGTCTACCTGGAGAGAATTCCAGGGGTCAACGCCCCCGCGGCCCGGTCTGTGACCAGGCCTCCTGTTGAACCAGAGCCTGATCAACCAGGCTGTTACTGCTGGCCGCACGCAGTCCAACGTACGAACCACAGCCTGGCTGGTCAGGTACCGACTTTAGGTGCCTGTCCAGTGCCTGCTTGAAGACAGCCAGGGGTTTGTTGGTAATCCCACTGATGTATGCTGGGAGGCAGTTGAACAATCTTGGGCCCCTGACACTTATTGTGTTGTCCCTCAACGTGCTAGTGGCACCCCTGCTCTTCATTGGGGGGACGTTACATTGCCTGCCGAGTCTTTTGCTTTCGTAGGGAGTGATTTTTGTGTGCAAGTTTGGTACTAAGCCCTCGAGAGTTTTCCATGTGTATATAATAATGTATCTCTCCCGCCGGCGTTCTAGAGAGTACAGGTTTAGGAACTTCAAGCGTTCCCAGTAGTTGAGGTGGTTTATCGCACTTATGCGTGCGGTGAAGGTTCTCTGCACATTTTCAAGGTCAGCAATTTCACCCGCCTTGAAAGGTGCAGTTAGTGTGCAGCAATATTCCAGCCTAGATAGAACAAGCGATCTGTAAAGTGTCAACATGGGCTTGGAATCCCTGGTTTTGAAGGTTCTCATTATCCATCCTGTCATTTTTCGAGCAGATGCAATTGCTACTTTGTTATGGTCCTTGAAGGTGAGATCCTCTGACATGATCACTCCCAGGTCTTTGACATTAGTTTTTTGCTCTATTGTGTGGTTGGAATTAGTTTTGTACTCCAATGAGATTTTAATTTCTTCACGTTTTCCGTATCTGAGTAATTGAAATTTCTCATCATTGAACTTCATATTGTTTTCTGCAGCCCATTTAAAGATTTGGTTTATGTCTGCTTGGAGTCTAGCCGTGTCTTCAACGGTGGACACTGTCATACAGATTCGGGTGTCATCTGCAAAGGAAGACACAGCACTGTGGCTTATATCCCTGTCAATATCTGATATGAGGATGAGGAATAGGATGGGAGCAAGTACTGTGCCTTGTGGAACAGAGCTTTTCACAGTAGCTGCCTCAGACTTTACTCTGTTGACTACTACTCTTTGTGTTCTACATGTTAGGAAATTATAGATCCATCTACCAACTTTTCCTGTTATTCCTTTATCACGCATTTTGTGTGCTATTACACCATGGTCACACTTGTCAAAGGCTTTTGGAAAATCTGTGTATATAACATCTGCATTCTGTTTATCTTCTAGAGCATCCAGGACCTTGTCGTAGTGGTCCAGTAGTTGGGACAGACAGGAGCGGCCTGCTCTAAACCCATGCTGTCCTAGGTTGTGCAATTGATGGGTATCAAGATGGGTGGCGATCTTGCTTCTTAGAACGTTTTCAAAGATTTTTATGATATGGGACGTTAGCGCAATTGGTCTGTAGTTCTTTGCTATTGCTTTACTGCCCCCTTTGTGGAGCGGAGCCCCACAGGGAGGTGTGCTCAGTCCCACCCTATTCAATATTCTAATTAATGCTTTACTTAATGCTATGCCTAGCCAGCCCCATCATTATATGATTAGTTTTGCTGATATAATGATTCACACCACCGGATCCTCCAACACCCAAAACATTTTTAATCATGTACTAGCCTCGTGTCAGGACCTGGGGTTGATAATCTCTACTGATAAAACAGATACTCAACAGGCGTCCTCGACAGAGGCACAGTTCGCCAGATCCAGTTGCATGATGGGTCTCTTCTAGAATATGTAAGAAGATACAGGTATCAGATTCTTTGAGGTCCCACTACTTGGACAGTTGTAACGAGACTTTGTCGCCAATATAAAGAAAGGCTAAGAACACTTAGAGTTGTGGCAGGGTTTCACCCCAGGTATGGTGTTAATGTTAAAATTGTGAAAATGATGTATCTTGCTTATATTAGATCATTGGTTGATTATGCTGCGCCACTACTTGCTCTTGTGTCTGACTGGAAGCTTGGAGGGCTGGAAAAACTGCAGAACGAAGCAATGAGGATCATTTTAGGATGCCCTCGTACTGCCAAATTTTTAAATATGCAGAAAGAACTTGATATTCCAAGCATCAGAGATCGTGTTACTGAAATAAATAACCTAATTGTGGTTAATATGCTCAGGCAAGCCCATTCAAACCCCTGCACAGAAGCCCTCCAAACTTTCCTTAGCACTGGTGAACATCCCTCCAGATGGATCGAAAAAACTGGAACCGACCTCCGCATGAATCAGCTACATGATCTATGTCAAGTAAGGCAACAGCGGCACTTCCCCGCTCCATGGGATATTACCCTATCCCAAACTACCATTCCTAAATTTCCCCCCAAAACTCTTCTTAAATCACAACCAAAGCTTCGTCTTGGAGCCAAACATGATGCCTTAAGCTGTATTGATAACTTAGTCACACAGCACACTCTCTCACAAATTATTTACGTTGATGGTTCTGTTCACCAATCCACTGGTGCAGCTGGTAATAACACAGGTGTCACTGCTAGGTGATTACACAGGTGTCACTGCTAGGTGATTACACAGGTGTCACTGCTAGGTGATAACAGGTGTCACTGCTAGGTGATAACACAGGTGTCACTGCTAGGTGATAACACAGGTGTCACTGCTAGGTGATAACACAGGTGTCACTGCTAGGTGATAACACAGGTGTCACTGCTAGGTGATAACACAGGTGTCACTGCTAGGTGATAACACAGGTGTCACTGCTAGGTGATAACACAGGTGTCACTGCTAGGTGATAACACAGGTGTCACTGCTAGGTGATAACACAGGTGTCACTGCTAGGTGATAACACAGGTGTCACTGCTAGGTGATAACACAGGTGTCACTGCTAGGTGATAACACAGGTGTCACTGCTAGGTGATAACACAGGTGTCACTGCTAGGTGATAACACATGTGTCACTGCTAGGTGATAACACAGGTCTCACTGCTAGGTGATAACACTCACTGCTAGGTGATAACACTCACTGCTTGGTGAAAACACTCACTGCTAGGTGATAACACAGGTGTCACTGCTAGGTGATAACACAGGTGTCACTGCTAGGTGATAACACAGGTGTCACTGCTAGGTGATAACACTCACTGCTTGGTGAAAACACTCACTGCTAGGTGATAACACAGGTGTCACTGCTAGGTGATAACACAGGTGTCACTGCTAGGTGATAACACAGGTGTCACTGCTAGGTGATAACACAGGTGTCACTGTTAGGTTATAACACAGGTGTCACTGCTAGGTGATAACACAGGTGTCACTGCTAGGTGATAACAAACACAGTTGTAACTGCTAGGTGATAACACAGGTGTCACTGCTAGGTGATAACAATGGTGTCACTGCTAGGTGATAACACAGGTGTAACTGCTAGGTGATAACACAGGCATCACTGCTAGGTGATAACACAGGTGTCACTTCTAGGTGATAACACAGGTGTCACTGCTAGGTGATAACAGGTATCACTGCTAGATGATAACACAAGTGTCACTTCTAGGTGATAACACAGGTCTCACTTCTAGGTGATAACACAGGTCTCACTGCTAGGTGATAAGACAGGTCTCACTGCTAGGTGATAACACAGGTCTCACTGCTAGGTGATAACACAGGTCTCACTGCTAGGTGATAAGACAGGTCTCACTGCTAGGTGATAACACAGTGCTTCTTCACGAAGCACTGTTATAATTGTATTAATTTTGATTCTTTGCTGGATGGAATATACAAATTAGTAACACAATACATTCTTAAATTGTTATTGAATAACATTAACAAAAGTTCAAGTATAACATTTTGCAGAAAAAGTTTTGTTAAATAAATTTAGTAAATATGCTGTATAATATACTGAACATACTCGAGTATGACTCAACTGCACATGTAAGTCAACCTCAAACTTTCCAGCTGGAAATTCTGAATTTTACATAAACCTTCGATATAACAAACTAATAAGAGGATTGTCTGTGTGGCCATTAAATCAGAATAATGTTAAAAAATTGTAAAAAAAAAAAAACACTTAAATACTGTACTGTAGAGGTAATACAGTGGAACCTGGGTTATTGAATGTCTTACTGTCAAACAATACAGTGGAACCTGGGTTATTGAATGTCTTACTTGTCAAACAAATCAGTTTACAGATTATTATTATTATAATCAAAGGAAGCGCTAAACCAAAACGGGTCAAATCAGTTTACAAATGAGGAATTCGAGAAAAAAACGTCCTTGTTTTCGTATGTGCTCTTGGTTGTCGACGGACAACACGAACTGGACAAAGCAGCTCGCCAGACAATGAGACCCCAGTGAGGGTCTGATTCAGTATAGCCGCTAACTCGAGCAATCTAAATATCTCTTGAGCTTTTGTTGTGCATCTCGTGAACTTTTTTTTTTTTTGCAGTTTTGGTGCAGTTTTTTTAATTGTGAGATAAGCCATCATGAGTCAAAAGAAGGATAAAGAGATGAAAGCATAAAGAAAAGTTGTAAAAAGTACTGTAGAGTTTAAAAAAGAAGTTATTCAAAACTATGGTTGATATTGCAAAGTGTTTTGGTAAATTAGCATCTACTATCAGCATGATACTGGGCCAAAGGAAAAAAATTAAAGCAAATGACCTTGCAAAAGGCATGAAAGTGATATCAAGGCCACAAATGATTAATAAGGTTGAAAATCTCTTGTTGATTTGGATAAACGAAAAACAGTTACACAGTGATAGTGTTTCAGAGGCTATTATTTGTGAAAAAGCGAGGCAGTTGCATGATGACCTGAAAAAAAAAACGGAACAAGTGGTGAAATGCAATCCTTCAAGGCTAGTAGGGGTTGGTGGCATTCATAGTGTGGCTAGGCATGGGTAGGATGCCAGTGTTGAATTCGTAGTGTGGCTAGGCATGGGTAGGATGCCAGTTATTGAATTCCAAGAGTATGTAGAGGCTGAGGGATTTCTCCCCCAATAAGTGTTTAATTAAGATAAGATTTTGTTTGGATTTTTAACCCCGGACGATTAGCCACCCAGGATAACCCAAGAAAGACAGTGCGTCATCGAAGGATTGTCTGTCTTATTTTCATTGGGGTCCTCAATCTTGTTCCCCAGGATGCGACCCACACCAGTTGAATAACAACCAGGTACCTACATGCTAGGTGAACAGGACAACAGGTGTAAAGAAATGCATCAAAATGTTTCCACCCAACCGGGAATCGAACCCAGGCCCTCAGTGTGTGAAGCGAGAGCTTTGCAAGCCAGGCCACAGGGCCTGGCTGGCATGGAGACAGGCCTCTTCTGGAAGAAAATGCCCAAGAGGACCTACATAACTGAAGAGAAAGAGTCAGTTACAGGACACAAGCCAATAAAAGACAGGCTCACTCTGTTATTGTGTGGTAATGCAAGTGGGGACTTGAAATCGAAGCCCTTCTTTTTCATCCCGAAAATCCACGAGTTTTTAAGAACAATGTTATATTATGTCCCTGGGGAAGATCTTGGGCCTAGAGGTGACTGAAGATGATGTGGAGGAGCATAGAACTGAACTCACCACAGAAGAACTTGTAGACCATCTGAAGGAGCAGCAACAGACTGAAGCAAAAGAACTGTCATCAGAGAAAGAGGGGGGAAGGGATGATGTGCCCATTGTACTTGTCAAGGAAATATGTGCTAAATGGCGTGAAGTGCAGGAGTTTGTTGAAAAATACCATCCAGACAAAGCAGTGGCCATCCGTCTCTTTAACATGTACAATGACAGTGTAATGTCTCAATTTAGAACAAGTTTTAAAACGGAGCCTGAAACAAACCTCACTGGACAGGTTTTTAGTGAGACAAAGAACCAGTGAGCCAGAACAAGGAGTTAGTGGTGAAAAGAAACAAAGAAGAGAAAAAACACCAGAAGGAGAGTTGCCCGACTCTCCTTCCAAGCAGTAACATACCCCCTCCTCTCCTCTACCTCCTGCTTCCATATACCATAACCTCTCCTCTGACAGATAATAGGCAGTTAAATTTTCATTTACTGCACAGTATTTCAGTTAAAGTTTCTTTTAGCATTCATTTTTACAATTTTATGTAGTAATTAGTACATTTTTAATAAATTATTATACAGTGGTCCCTTGACTTACGAGTTTAATTCATTCTGTGACCAAGCTTGTAACTCAATTTGCTCGAATATCAAATATATTTTCCTCAATGAAATTAATTGAAATGCCATTAATCCGTTCCAGCCTCCAAAAAAACACCCCAGGGGCAGGAGAAAATACTTCAATATAACGCTAATATCAACCCTATGGCTTATTTATCTGCCGGAATTGATCTAATATGATATAATAAACACTATAAGTAACATAGAAACATGATATATACTCTAGAATGAATAAAATAGGCCATAATATGCCCAGTGTCCAGGACCAGTCCGAGCAAATAAAATCATTACTGCTCCTTCCTATAATGTGTTCTTTGGTCCTGGGTAAGAGAAAAAAAGAGTTTTTGAGAGGCTAACTGCAATAGATCACTAGTGCAGTGATACACTGTATGAATATCTCGGAAGTAAATTATTGACCTATTTCATGAAACCCAACATTTATTATTGAAGTAAATGCAATAATATTGACAAGAATCATAAAAAAAATATTATTCTACAATTGGTTTGTGGAATATTGAAAATATTCCAAATATTTTGGGATTTGTGTGGGATTAAAGGATAAGATTTTTGCAAATGTCAAAAACTTAGCAACTTTATTTTTTTGTAGAATAATTAATGATAATTACACGATTACCTCCAGTGAGAACATCGCTCTAGCATTGTTTTATAAGTACCAAGTCCCAAAACCACATTTCATTGTGCCATTTAGGCCGGAGTTCTTGCCAAATGTCATTTTCAGTAAAAAAAAAAATTTCAGTAAATATTTTTCTTTTCGCTCGTAACTCTGATTTTGGCTTGCAACTCAAAGCAAAAAATCAACCGAGCGACGGCACGTAACTCTGAAAACTCGTAAGTTGGGGCACTCATAAGTCAAGGTACCACTGTATTATCATTTAGGGTCTGGGACGGATTAATTCTATTTACATTATTCTTTATGGGGATAATTGCTTTGGTTGTAATCCATTTTGGTTGTCAAACTGACATCTGAAACGAATTAAATTTAACAATGAGGTTCATTCCGCTGTATATTAGAGTACAATATAAAATACAACACAATAGAAAGACACAAATGCAGTAAAATGTGATCCTTTATTGACTATATTTCTCCCACAGAGTGGCATGTATCTCCCACACAGTGGCATGTTTCTCCCACACAGTGGCATGTTTCACCCACACAGTGGTATGTTTCTCCCACACAGTGGCATGTTTCTCTAACACAGTGGTATGTTTCTCTAACACAGTGGTATATTTCTCCCACAGAGTGGCCTGTTTCACCCACACAGTGGTGTGTTTCTCTAACACAGTGGTATATTTCTCCCACAGAGTGGCATGTTTCACCCACACAGTGGTATGTTTCTCTAACACAGTGGTATGTTTCACCCACACAGTGGTATGTTTCTCTAACACAATGGCATGTTTCTCCCACATAGTAGCATGTTTCTTCCACACAGTGGTATGTTTCTCCCACACAGTGGTATATTTCTCCCAAACAGCGGTATGTTTTTCACACACAGTGGTATGTTACATCCACACAGTGGTATGTTACATCCACTGTGTGAGTGTAACATACCACTGTGTGAGTGTAACATACCACTGTGAGTGTAACATACCACTGTGTGAGTGTAACATACCACTGTGTGAGTGTAACATACCACTGTGTGAGTGTAACATACCACTGTGTGGGTGTAACATGCCATTGTGTGGGTGTAACATACCACTGTGTGAGTGTAACATACCACTGTGTGAGTGTAACATACCACTGTGTGGGTGTAACATGCCATTGTGTGGGTGTAACATACCACTGTGTGGGTGTAACATACAACTGTGTGAGTGTAACATACCACTGTGTGAGTGTAACATACCACTGTGTGGGTGTAACATGCCATTGTGTGGGTGTAACATACCACTGTGTGAGTGTAACATACCACTGTGTGGGTGTAACATACCATTGTGTGGGAGTAACATACCATTGTGTGGGTGTAACTTACCAACCATTGTGTGGGTGTAACATACCAACCATTGTGTGGGTGTAACATACCATTGTGTGGGTGTAACATACCACTGTTTGGGTGTAACATACCATCATGTGGGTGCAACATACCATTGTGTGGGTGTAACATACCACTGTGGGTGAAACATACCACTGTGTGGGTGAAAAATAGCACTGTGTGGGTGAAACATACCACTGTGTGGGTGTAACATACCACTGTGTGGGTGTAACATACCAGTGTGTGGGTGTAATATACCACTGTGTGGGTGTAACATACCACCGTGTGGGTGTAACATACCACCGTGTGGTGTAACATACCACCGTGTGGGTGTAACACACCACTGTGTGGGTGTAACATACCACCGTGTGGGTGTAACATACCACCGTGTGGTGTAACATACCACCGTGTGGGTGTAATATAAGACCACTTTATGTGTACTATTTCCACATGTATGAATTATACATACCACAGAATAGAGTAAAGTATACATTAACCAATGGATTTTAACCCATTATTTTAAAAGTCTGTTATAGTGAGGTCCGTTTTACTATCAATGGGGTTAATAGTGTATCTCTTGGTAATAGTGGGGGTCTCACGCTAGTATTTTGCATGACTTCTACTTTTATATGAGGACCTAACATACTTTGTGAAAAGAGGCATTCCGAAAAAATGAAAAACGGGGACCCAATTATTAGAGAAAAGAGCAGAGGTTCGTTTGCAACAAATACCAGGGTAACAGTAAAAAGTCACTACAAGAAAGACTAAGAAGAGTAAAAATTTACCTGGAACTTAAAAGGATAGGAGGCCGTTTAAGGGAGACATGTGCGGCTACAAATTGTGACCCAAATGAGCCAAAACTTCCGGAGGAGATCCAAAAAAGAAAGGCCAATTAAGAAAGAGCAGATGAACAAGAGTAGTCCCAGGCTAGGAAAGTCCCAAAGAAGGCTAGAAAGCCTGGACACTGGAATAGGAGTTAACTGTAGCAATTGGAGCAAGATGAACAAAGACAATATGTTCCAGAGATGGGTCACATAAACAAGGGGTCACAATTGGAAGATAAAGACTCAGATGAATCATAGGGATGTTAGGAAGTACTTCTTCAGTCATAGAATTGTCAGATAGCGAAACAGTCTGGAAAGTGACGTAGTGGAGGTAGGAACCATACAAAGTTATAAGATGAGGTTTGATAAAGCTCATGGAGCAGGGAGAGAGAGACCTAGTAGCGACCAGTGAAGAGGCAGGGCCAGGAGCTATGACTCTACTCCTGCAACCACAAATACGTGAGTACATAACAACAGACCTACTGACTTTGTTAGGCATGATCTAACAATAGACCAAATGATTTATGCTAGGCATGACAACAACGAACCAACACTGTGGTAGGTCTGTTAGCCCTTGCTAGGCAGGTCCTGCTCACACCCATCCATTACATAAAAATGGAGGTGCACTGCAAACACACTGCCTCATGCTACAGCAGGTCCTGTACACTGCCTCATGCTACACCAGGTCCTGTACACTGCCTCATGCTACACCAGGTCCTGTACACTGCCTAATGCTACACCAGGTCCTGTACACTGCCTCATGCTACACCAGGTCATGTACACTGCCTCATGCTACACCAGGTCATATACACTGCCTCATGCTACACCAGGTCATGTACACTGCCTCATGCTACACCAGGTCATGTACACTGCCTCATGCTACACCAGGTCATGTACACTGCCTCATGCTACACCAGGTCATGTACACTGCCTCATGCTACACCAGGTCATGTACACTGCCTCATGCTACACCAGGTCATGTACACTGCCTCATGCTACAGCAGGTCCTGTACACTGCTTCATGCTACACCAGGTCATGTACACTGTCTCATGTTACACCAGGTCCTGTACATTGCCTCATGCTACACCAGGTCATGTACACTGCCTCATGCTACACCAGGTCCTGCTCATACCCAATATCTTCCTTTTTTAAAGATTAGTAAAGAAATATAGATTTCTTATTTAGGTTCTGTGTGCACAGTATCCACGACCTGTCAGCCAGGGGAAGTTATGTGGGAGGATGACACTGGGAGTGAGTGGGAGGATGACACTGGGAGGAGTGAGTGGGAGGATGACACTGGGAGGAGTGAGTGGGAGGATGACACTGGGAGTAAGTGGGAGGATGACACTGGGAGTGAGTGGGAGGATGACACTGGGAGGAGGGAGTGGGAGGATGACACTGGGAGTAAGTGGGAGGATGACACTGGGAGTAAGTGGGAGGATGACACTGGGAGTGAGTGGGAGGATGACACTGGGAGGAGGGAGTGGGAGGATGACACTGGGAGTGAGTGGGAGGATGACACAGGGAGGAGGGAGTGGGAGGATGACACTGGGAGGAGGGTGTGGGAGGATGACACAGGGGTGGGTGTATAAGACACTGGGAGCACAGGGGGTGGGTGTATAAGACACTGGGAGCACAGGGGTGGGTGTATAAGTAACGGGGAGCACAGGGAGTGGGTGTATAAGTCACGGGGAGCACAGGGGGTGGGTGTATAAGTAACGGAGAGCACAGAGGGTGGGTGTATAAGTCACGGGGAGCACAGGGGGTGGGTGTATAAGACACTAGGAGCACAGGGGTGTGTTTGTATAAGACACTGGGAGCACAGGGGGTGGGTGTATAAGACACAGGGAACACAGGGGGTGGGAGTATAAGACACTGGGAGCACAGGGGGTGGGTGTATAAGACACTGGGAGCACAGGGGTGGGTGTATAAGTCACGGGGAGCACAGGAAATGGGTGTATAAGTTACAGGGAGCACAGGGGGTGGTGTATAAGACACTGGGAGCATATGGGGTGGGTGTATAAGTCACGGGGAGCACAGGGAATGGGTGTATAAGACACTGGGAGCCCAGGGGTGGTGTATAAGACACTGGGAGCACATGGGGTGGGTGTATAAGTCACGGGAGCACAGAGGGTGGGTGTATAAGTCATGGGAAGCAGAGGGGTATGTGTATAAGACACTGGGAGCACAGGGGTATGTGTATAAGATACTGGGAGCACAGGGGTGGGTGTATAAGTCACGGGAGCACAGGGGTATGTGTATAAGACACTGGGAGCACAGGGGGTATGTGTATAAGACACTGGGAGCACAGGGGGTATGTGTATAAGATACTGGGAGCACAGGGGTGGGTGTATAAGTAACGGGAGCACAGGGGTGGGGGTGTAAGTCACGGGAGCACAGGGGGTGGGTGTATAAGACACTGGGAGCACAGGGGTGGGTGTATAAGACACTGGGAGCACAGGGGTGGGTGTATAAGACACTGGGAGCACAGGGGTGGGTGTATAAGTCACTGGGAGCACAGGGGTGGGTGTATAAGTCACGGGGAGCACAGGGGGTGGGTGTATAAATCATGGGGAGCACAGGGGTTGGGTGTATAAGACATTGGGTGGGTGTATAAGACACTGGGTGCACAGGGGGTGGGTATATAAGTCACGGGGAGCACAGGGGGTAGGTGTATAAGTCACGGGGAGCACAGGGGGTGGGTGTATAAGTCACAGGGTGGGAAAGCCTCTCCTACACAATTATCTCCAGCACTCTTCCTCACACCATAATAAAATGAACATTTATTTACATTATCTTATGGTATCATCATTCACATTATTTTATTTGTTATTTTTATTAACACATTGGCCGATTCCCACCAAGGCAGGGTGGCCCGAAAAAGAAAAACTTTCATCATCATTCACTCCATCACTGTCTTGCCAATGCCGGCACTCCTTCAGAGTGCCGGCACTGTACTTCCTATCTCCAGGACTCAAGTCCGGCCTGCCGGTTTCCCTGAATCCCTTCATAAATGTTACTTTGCTCACACTCCAACAGCACGTCAAGTATTAAAAACCATTTGTCTCCATTCACTCCTAACACTCTCACACACGCTTGCTGGAAGTCCAAGCCCCTCGCACAACAAAACCTCCTTAACCCCCTCCCTCCAACCTTTCCTAGGCCAACTCCTACCCCGCCTTCCCTCCACTCAAAGTCATTCTATTTTGTTCCATCCTCATTCACATTAATAAACTATAAATAAAAATAAAATATTCATGTTTAGTGTGAGTCAGTGTGTCTGTGGATAACATCATGTCTAGTGTGAGTCAGATTGTGTATGGATAACATCATGTCTAGTGTGAGCCAGATTGTGTGTGGATAACATCATGTCTAGTGAGTAAGTGTGTGGATAACATCATGTCTAGTGAGTAAGTGTGTGGATAACATCATGTCTAGTGTGAGTCAGTGTGGATAACATCATGTTTGTTGTGAGTCAGTGTGTGGATAACATCATGTCTAGTGAGTAAATGTGTGGATAACATCATGTCTAGTGTGAGTCAGTGTGTGGATAACATCATGTTTGTTGTGAGTCAGTGTGTAGATAACATCATGTCTAGTGTGAGTCAGTGTGTGGATAACATCATGTCTAGTGAGAGTCAGATTGTGTATGGATAACATCATGTCTAGTGTGAGCCAGATTGTGTGTGGATAACATCATGTCTAGTGAGTCAGTGTGTGGATAACATCATGTCTAGTGTAAGTCAATGTGTGGATAACATCATGTTTGTTGCGAGTCAGTGTGTGGATAACATCATGTCTAGTGAGGGTCAGTGTGTGGATAACATCATGTCTAGTGAGGGTCAGTGTGTGGATAACATCATGTCTAGTGAGGGTCAGTGTGTGGATAACATCATGTCTAGTGAGGGTCAGTGTGTGGATAACATCATGTCTAGTGAGGGTCAGTGTGTGGATAACATCATGTCTAGTGAGGGTCAGTGTGTGGATAACATCATGTCTAGTGAGGGTCAGTGTGTGGATAACATCATGTCTAGTGAGGGTCAGTGTGTGGATAACAGAAAACTGGAGGAGGGGATAAGGGTGGCTAAGACAAGAGACAACTCTCCCTGACTCCTCCTTAAGCACTGGCCTGCCTTGCACTGTCCTGCCTTGCACTGTCCTGCCATGCACTGTCCTGCCATGCACTGTCCTGCCTTGCACTATCCTGCCCTGCACTGCACTGTTTTGCACTGCACTGTCCTGCACTGCACTGTTCTGCACTGCAATGTCCTGCCCTGAACTGTCCTGCCCTGCACTGTCCTGCACTGCACTGTTCTGCACTGTCCTGCCCTGCACTGTTCTGCACTGCACTGTCCTGCCCTGCACTGTTCTGCACTGCACTGTCCTGCCCTGCACTGTTCTGCACTGCACTGTCCTGCACTGCACTGTCCTGCCCTGCACTGCACTGCCCTGCTTTGCACCTTGGGTACCATAATTCTAAAAATATCCTGGACAAATATATGATGAGAAAGTTTGAATTTGAGTAGAACCTGCCCAGCATGGCCAGTAGTGGTTTACAATGACACATAACAAACACTAGTGTTTACTCATGAGACATTTTAAACCCACTTTTTAGTATCATTTACCAAAGTTCATACTATGAGCCAGTAGGCCTCCTGCAGTGCTCCTCCATTCTAGTTTTCAATCTGGCAACTGTAGTGATCATTTATTGTGTAAAAGTGAGGAAAGAGGCCAGCATGAATTACAGGACATTATCAAATTCATGTGAATACTTAAGATGGAATATGGTTGCCGAGTGTGGTCTTTCCCTTGATTAACTAAAGAAATAGAAATCTACTGTCTCGGTGTAGTGGGTGCAACCAACATGATGGAAATAGGTGGTGAACGTTAATAGCATACACAGGTTCAAAACTGGTTATGATCGAGAGTTTAAGACCAGGAATAAGACACAAAATTAGGTAAGTATGTGATGGACCACACGTCAAACGTCTGTCAGCCCCAAGCTGGTGTATGACTGTCTTTCCTTCAGTATGAAAGAATTTCAACTTTTCAAATGTTTTATACATGAATAGGTAGACTCCTGACTTTCGGTTTAAAAATATAGTCATAAAATCTCAACTAATTTATGAATATACAGCCTCTCCTCACTTAACAACGGAGTTCTGTTCCTAAGACCACATCGGTAAACGAGTACATCGCTAAGTGAGGAGAGGATGTACATGGTGCACATAACTAAGTCTCTTAAGTTGTGACAACATTCTCATTTGCGGTATTTCTTGGACTGTCTTGAGGTGTCCTCTCTTCTTCTTTTGTTGAGTACATTTCTGGGGTCATTCACGTCATACCAGTTGTCATCCTTGGTGCTGGCATCCTTAGCCAACACAGGACTTGCTGTTTCAAAATGAAATCGGTGTTTCAACCTGTTGAGCAATGTGAGAATTATTATTATAATTCTTACAATTATCATATTTACACAAAAGCCATGGGAAAGCGGAGAAAAATCCTTCCTATGTAAGCCATGTGCATCATAAGAGGCAACTAAAATGCTAAGAGCAAGGAGCTAGTAACCCCTTCTCCTATACAGTGGACCCTTGGTTAACGAAATTAATCCATTCCAGGAGCTATTTCTTAATCTGAATCTTTCGTTATATGAAACCTTATTTCCCATAAGAAATAATGTAAATACAATTAATTCGTTCCACAAAAAAATAATCACTCAAAATAAAAAAAAATAACATTTACTTACCTTTATTGAAGAGGCATCTGGAAGATATAGATGATGACTGGAGCAGGTGTTAGTGGTTGGAAGGGGAATCCCCCTCCAAAAGGACTTCAGGTGACAAGTCCCTCTCTGGGGTTACTTCCCTTCTTGGTCTTTTAATGCCACTAGGACCAGCTTGAGAGTCACTAGACCCCTGCCTGGTGAAGTAGCTGTCCAGAGTCCTCTGTTTCTGGCGACTCTTCAACACTTTTCTGAAGTACAACATGGCTCTGTCACTGAAGTGGTTGCACAGAAGGTTCATTTCAGCTTGCTCAGGGTGGTATCTTTCAACAAATGTCTGCAACTCATTCCACTTTGTACACATCTCCTTAAGCACTGAAGAAGGCACCTCCTTATCTCTCTCTCTCTCTCTTCCTGTGAAGCAATAACCTCAGCTGTGGTCTGTTGCTGTTCCAGATGAAGCTCTTGCAGCTCTTCAGTTGTTAGCTCTATCCTGTGCTCCTCCACCAACTCTTCCACATCCCACCACTCACCTCCAACCCCAGGCTGTTCCCCAATTCCACAATATCTTCCACAACATGTTCCACAACAGGCACAGGGTCGTCAGGGTCAGGGTCAGCCTCAAATCCTTCAAAATTCCTCTCTTGGACACAATCCAGCCACAGTGGTCTCCAAGCAGAGTTCAGAGTCCTGGAAGTCACTTTCTCCCAAGCCTTACCTATAAGGCCTATGCAATGCACGATATTGAGGTGTTCTTTCCAGAACTCTCTTAGGGTCAATTCAGAGTCATTGGTCATATTAAAGCACCTCTGAAACAGTGCTTTGGTGTACAGTTTCTTGAAGTTGGAAATGACCTGCTGGTCCATGGGCTGGAGGAGAGGAGTGGTGTTAGGAGGCAAGAACTTCACTCTGATGAAATTTATGTTGTCAGGCAACAACTCTTGCAAGTTGTGAGGATGAGCAGGAGCATTGTCCAGTAGCAGGAGACACTTGAGTGGCAATTTCTTTTCCAGGAGGTATTTCTTCACACTAGGGCCAAACACTCCAGTCAACCATTCCTTGAAAATCTCCGTAGTGACCCATGCCTTGGTGTTAGCTTTCCAATGCATACACAATTTATTCTTGTCAACACCGTGTTTCCTGAAGGGTCTGGTATTTTTTGCGTGAGGCACCAGAAAAGGCTTCATAGGCTTCATAGTCTTTCATAGGCTTGTGTCCTGGCTGTGCCTTTTCCTCCTGAGTAATGTAGGTCCTGTTGGGCATTTTCTTCCAAAACAGGCCTGTTTCATCACAATTAAACACTTGTTGGGGGAGGAATTGTTCAGCCTCTACGAACCCCTTGAATTCGTGCACAAATTTTTCAGCTGCACGTTTGTCTGAGCTGGCTGCCTCACCATGCCTCACAACATTGTGTATGCCACTACATTTCTTAAACTTCTTAAACCAGCCTTTGCTGGCTTTAAAATCACTCGCCTCACCACTGGTTCCAGGCATTGTCTTCACAAAATCTGCGTGCAACTTCCTTGCCTTTTCACAAATTATCGCCATAGAAATACTATCACCCGCTCTCTGTTTTTCATGGATCCACACCAACAACAACTTCTCAACCTCATCCACTGTTTTCGATCTTTGTTTTGTTAACAAATTAACCCCTTTTGCAACATTAGCTTCCTTGATCTCATTTCTCTGTGCCAGGATAGTGCCGATAGTAGATAGATTTTTCTTGTACATCCTGGCAAGATCACTCAGACGTACACCACTCTCATATTTTTCTATGATTTCCTTCTTCAGTTCGATGGTGTTCCTCACTCTCTTTACCACAGGGATGCCACTAGGAAGCTTCTTTGGACCCATGGTGACTTATTTCACAGTGGCAATAACTAAACCACCAAAAAAGACACGAAATATATTGTGAATCTTTGAAAGAGCGCGCTAGGTAATGTTCTCTCAATGGTAAACAATGCTTCACTGGCGTCCTGCGCTTGCACGGAGCAGGCGGACACGTCTAATACCTTTCGGTAACCGAGGAATTTTTCGCTAACCGATTACGAAAAAAGCTTTCGTTTTCCAAAATTTTTGTTAACGGGACCTTTCGTTAACCGAGGGTCCACTGTATATAATACTAAAGATAAAGATAAAGATTTTATTTCTTTGCAAAGGTTCCAATGAGTAATTAAAATTTTGATTTGTTATGTACAAAGAAAGCCACTATCATGCTGGGGCATTTCGGGCAGACTAATCCTAAATACAGTGGACCCTTTGTTTTCGTACAGCTCCCAACTCGAACAATTATGTACGTAAGTGTATTTTTGTAAGTGCTTTTGTAAGTGTATTTTTGGGGGTCTGAAACGACTAATCTAATTTACATTCGTCCTTATGGGAACAAATTTGTTTGGTAACAGCACTCGAACAGCATTCTGGAAAGAATTATCAACGAAAACCGAGGGTCCACTGTACTTGAAAACTACTTAAGTCTAGACAGGATAAGAGTGGTTAACTTTTGAATTATTCATTATTTTATCTTAATACCAATGTGAGGTAGTCAAAGCTGAAGGTTTATAAGAATAATAATCTTGATGTTGCACATAACAAATAACAATATTACAAATAATGGTTCAAACAGTACTATTTTAACTATGAGTAGATGTTTTAATAAACTAGAGGTCATATCATATTTGGGAGAGTTGCTTCAAACTGGTTAGATGTTGTTTTGGTTGGTTTGGTTAGTATTGAGAGATGAGATGATTTTTAAGCATAGCCCTAAATTTGTATGCAGTCAGGGGATCTTTTACCGGTTCAGGTAGTGAATTCCAGATCAGGTCCTTTATGTGCATTGCATTTTTGCACAGTGTGAGACTGACATGAGGGATGTCGAAGACTGCCTTGTATTGTGACTGCGTTCTGTTGTAGCTATCATGGAGAAGTTTGAGTGGAGGGTTTATATTGTAGTTTATTGTTCTGTATATATAGTAGTTAGTAGGTAGGTAGACAGCAACCTCCCAAAAAGGTACTACTGTCCTGCAAAGTGAGAGTGAAACAGAAACCTGTAACTGTTTTACATGATGGTAGGATTGCTAGTGTCCTTTTTCCTGTCTCATAAATATGCTGGATAAAAGGTATACGTACAGTGGACCCTTGGTTTTCGTTGAAAATTCTTTCCAGAATGCTGTTCGAGTGCCGTTACAGAACGAATTTGTTCCCATAAGTACAAATGTAAGTTAGATTAGTAGTTTCAGACCCCCATTGAGTCAGTGGGGGTCCTACTAAGGGTGGCTATGAGCCACATCAAGTGTTTAATACAAGTGTTTTCTGGAAGAAAATGCCAACAGGAACTTATATCAGTCAGCAAGAGAAAAGTGCACCAAGTTTCAAGACAGCAAAGGATCACTTCACCTTGCTCCTTTTCGGTAATGCATCAGGTGATTTCAAGTGTAAGCCCATGGTTATTTACTGCCTAAGAATCCTCATGCTTTGAGGAAAAGGGAATTTGTTTTTCCTTCCTGCAAACTGTAAGTTTATTCAGATACACGGAGCCAGGAGCCGAGTCTCGACCCCTGCAACCACAATTAGGTGAGTACAGTTACATACATTATCATACATAGCAGCATATGTGTAGAGAACCTAGGATAACCCAAGTCAGTCAATGGAAATACTAAGTCACTCTGACTTTTTTGGGTTATCCTAGGTTCTCTACACATATGCTGCTATGTATGATAATCTTCGTAACTGTATCTGTGTATACCTGAATAAACTTACTTACAGTTTGCGGGAAGGAATAACAAATAACCATTCCCACAAGCAGACGCCTTGTTGTGGTTCAGCAGACAACACCCGCCTTACCCAGCCACCACGGACCCCACCATCCCAGCATTCGTACATATTTCATACACATCAAGAAGTCCTGGCTACAAGCCAGCTGTTTGTGAAGAATAAGAGAGAGTGAATTGTGTTTTGATCTTGAATTAACGAAGAAAACAAAGATATTAGACAAGACATAACCCGTGGCCGTAATGAAGTGTTACTTTGTACACATAAAAAGATGTAAACATAAGTTTGTGTGACTGACTGACTTACTGACTTGACTGACTGGATGAATGACTGACTGACTGACTGACTTGACTTGACTGACTGACTGACTTACTGACTGACTTGACTGACTGACTTACTTGACTGACTTACTTGATTGACTGACTGACTTGACTGACTTACTGAATGACTTGACTTACTGAATGACTTGACTGACTTACAGAATGACTTGACTGACTTACTGAATGACTTGACTGACTTACTGAATGACTTGACTGACTTACTGAATGACTTGACTGACTTACTGAATGACTTGACTGACTTACTGAATAGCTTGACTGACTTACTGAATGATTTGACTGACTTACTGAATGGCTTGACTGACTTACTGAATGGCTTGACTGACTTACTGAATGACTGACTGACTTACTGACTGACTTGACTGACTTAAAGTTAGACACTCAGTTCAACCATCGACTTCAGTTCCAGAACCTCTACTATCCACCTCAGCCCAGTAGGGCCACAGCATAACTCTTAACTCCCTTCACAATTATCCACAAACACCAGCACCCACAATTTAAGGTAAATACTATTATTTCTGTTACATTTGTAGTCTTAAGCAGTAAAAACAGCATAATACATCACGATAATGAACTACAATTACATATTCACTTTTATTTTTGTAAGATCTGTTGGTCTAAAAAAACTTGTTTGGCTTTTTGGGGACTCCCTGGAACGTAACCCTATTTTTCCCATAAGTTCTTTTAATTATTTAACACAGAATTATCTAACACGACTTTTTCAGGAACGTAACTATCGTGCTAAATGACGGTCTACTGTATGTAATTGTAGTTCATTATCGTGATGTATTATGTTGTTTTTACTGCTTAAGACTACAAATGTAACAGAAATAATAGTATTTACCTTAAATTGTAGGTGCTGGTGTTTTTGGATGATTGTGAAGAGAGTGGAGAGTTATGCTGTGGCCTTACTGGGCTGAGGTGGATGGTAGAGGTTCAGGAACTGAAGTCGATGGTTGTACTGAGTGTCTAACTTTAAGTCATTCAGTAAGTCAGTCAAGTCATTCAGAAAGTCAGTCAAGTCATTCAGAAAGTCAGTCAAGTCAGTCAGTAAGTCAGTCAAGTCAGTCAGTAAGTCAGTCAAGTCATTCAGTAAGTCAGTCAAGTCATTCAGTAAGTAAGTTAAGTCAGTCAGTAAGTCAGTCAAGTCAGTCAGTAAGTCAGTCATTCAGTAAGTCAGTCAGTCAGTCAGTCATTCAGTCAGTCAGTCAAACTTTGCAATTCCTAGACTTGAATGCTTAAACCTTTTCTTGTCACTTGCTGGAACACTTGTATGCTTACTGGGTGCCATGATTGCTTGGTAGATTTGTGAAAATGCAATGAAAATGAGAAAATGTATGTAAATAAACACAGCAAGCTTCCTGATTATTGTCATCCTGCACGCGTATGAACCAAACTGAACACTGGGAGGGATGCGTGGGTGGGTGAGGGTGGCAGGGGATAGCAGTTGGACTCCCCCACTGACTCAATGGTTTAACCCACCACGGGCGACTGCGCGCTGAAAATTTTTTCCCCTCCCACGACTGTGTAATATCATTTTTACGTCATGTTAGATAATAATGTGCCGCAATTCTTCAATCGTGCAATACCTGTAACGTGCAACATAATCTCGTGATAAATGACGGTCTACTGTATACATATTCCATTCGTTTTTGTGCTTGCAACTGCTAAATAAGCCACCATGGGCCCAAAGAAAGCTAATGCCAGCCCTTTGGTAAAGAAGGTGAAGGTGAGAAACACGATCGAATTGAAGAAGGAAATAATTGCAAAACATGAAAGTGGAGTGCGTGTGGCTGAGTTGGCCAGGCTGTATGGGAAGCACCATTCAACCATCACTTTGATCATGGCAAAAAGAAAGGAAATCAAGGAAGCTGTTGTTGCAAAAGGGGTAGATATGCTCACAAAAAAAAGAGATCGAATATACAGTGGACCCCCGGTTATCAGCCATAATTCGTTCCAGAATGCTATTCAAGTGCCGTTACTGAACGAATTTGTTCCCATAAGGAATAATGTAAATTAGAATTTTAGAACTCCAAAAATACACTTACAAAAGCACTTACAAAAATACACTTACATAACTGTTCGAGTTTGGAGCAGTACGAAATCTGGGGGTCCACTGTACTTGAACAAGTGGAGAAGTTACTGTTGGTGTGGATTAACCAAAAACAGTTATCAGGAGATACTGTTATGCAATCAATAATTTATGAAAAGGCAAGGCACTTGCATGAAGATCTTGTAAAGAAAATGTCTGCAACGAGTGGTGATGTATGCGAATTTAAGGCCAGCAAAGGCTGGTTTGAGAGATTTAAGAAGCACAGTAGCATACACAGTGTGGTAAGGCAACGTGAGGCTTCCAGCTCAGACAAACATGCGGCTGAAAAATTTGTGACTGAATTCAAAAGCTATGTAGAGGCTGAAGAATTCCTCACCCAACAAGTGTTCAATTGTGACGAAACAGGCCTCTTTTGGAAGAAAATGCCAAAGAGGACCTACATCCCGCAGGAGGAAAAGACACTGCCAGGACACAAGCCTATGAAAGACAGGCTAACTCTCATGTTGTGTAGTAATGCTAGTGTGGATTTAAAAGTGTAGCCTTTACTGGTGTATCACTCAGAAAATCCCAGAGTGTTTAAAGAAAACAGTGCCCAAAAGAGTAAATTGGTGTGATGTGGAAGGCAAACGTATGGCATGGGGCATAGGAAAATTTTCCTTTTATTGGTTCAATGCAGTGTTTGCCCGAGGGGAAGCAAAACCCCCTGCAAGAAAATTTCCACTCTGCCTCCTGGTAATGGACAATTCTCCTGCTCATCCTCCAGACTTGGGAAAACCAATTGTTTGGGGGTGTAAGTTCATCAAAGTAAGTTCTTGTCCCCCAAAACCACTCCTCTTCCCGCCCATGGACCAGCAGGTCATTTCAAACTTTAAAAAATCTACACCAAAGCAATGTTTCAAAGGTGCTTTTAAAAACCCCGACACTGAAATTTCCCCAAGAGAGTTCTGGAAAGATGTTCAGTATCCTTCGGGTAAAATACATGTATATAAGGCTTGGCGGGAGTGAATTGCAGGACTTTTAACTTGCCTGGGGAAAACCCGTGGCCGATAGTGTCCTCGAAAAGATTTTGAAGGGTTTGGGGCTGATTGAGGAGCTTATGCCTGTTGTGGGAAAAATTGTGGCATTGGGGAATTCCATGGGGGTTTGGGTGAGTTTGGGGGTGTGGAAGAGTTGGTGGGGGACCACAATGAAGAGCTAACCCTGAAGGCTGGGGGCTTCATCTGGAACAGCAACAGACCACAGCTCAGAAAATTTGGGTTTTCGTAGGAGGAAAGAGATGGAAGAACGGCCCTTTTTTACAGATTGGACATTTGTGGAAAGTGGAATGAGGTGCAATCATTTATGGGGGAAAATTACCCAACAAAGTTTTAGGGGAATGTGTGTGACATGTTTAATGACAATCTCTGTCCCATTTTGGGGAAAATTAAAGAGACGCCAGAAACAGAGCTTCTGACAGATATTTAGTGCCACAGGTGTGCAGTGACTCTCAATATGGTCCTAGTGGCATAAAAAACAAAGAAGGGGCATAACCCCGAAAAGGACTTGGTACCTGAAGTCTTTATGGAAGGATTCCCCCTTTCCCAAAAAATAGCAACTCTTCCATCCTCTCCTCCCCAGTCTTCCAGACATCACCCGAGTCTTTAATAAAGGTAAGTGTGATATTCTTGTTTCATTTTATTTTATTCCTTTTGTACCCATGGGAAATCTATATTTCATGTAAAAAAAAATATTTTTTGTTAATACTTTTGGTCTGGAACGGATTAAATGGATTTCCATTACAGTGTAACCCTGAGTTTCGAACGCATTGAGTATCAAACGCTTCGAGTTTCGACCGCTTTTTTCGTACCAATTTTGTGCCGTGTATTGAACGTGCCCCATGTTTCGAACCACGTGCGTACCAACCTGTCCACCCCACGCCGCACCCCGCCCCCGCAGGCGTCGTGAGTCAGTCTAGCTTTTTTTCATCCTCCAGTGAACATTACCCGCGGCTCATCCAAACATTTCACAATTAATTAGAAATTGTGTTTGGTGTTTCTTTTTAAGTGTGACTGTGAAATAAACTACCATGGGCTCAAAGAAACTTCCTAGTGGCACCCCTGTGGTAAAGAAAGTGAGAAACACCAAGCTAACTCTCAATACTGATAAAACCTATTTCATTCAGTTTGGAAACAGAGCTACAAATGTTCCCTTAACATAATGCTAAACGGGTTTACCCATCACAAGACTCACAGAGGAAAAAATTTCCCAGGGATCCCC
>WNWK01019410.1:0-37867 GCA_009830355.1 Cherax destructor
AGAACTTAGCCATACAGATTGCGAGAAGGACTTGGGGGTGATGGTAAGCAGCAACCTTAAACCAAGACAGCAATGCCTAAGCGTACGTAATAAGGCAAATAGATTACTGGGATTTATATCAAGAAGTGTTAGCAACAGAAGCCCAGAGGTTATATTACAGTTTTTATACATCATTAGTAAGGCCTCACCTAGATTACGCAGCTCAGTTCTGGTCTCCATATTACAGAATGGACATAAATTCGTTAGAAAACATTCAGCGTAGAATGACTAAATTAATACATAGCATTAGAAATCTTCCTTACGAAAGAAAGATTGAAGACCCTAAAATTACATTCACTTGTAAGACGTAGAATGAGGGGAGACATGATCGAGGTATACAAGTGGAAAATGGGTATTAACAAAGGGGATATAAATAAGGTCTTGAGGATATCTCTCCAAGAGAGAACCCGCAATAATGGATTCAAGTTAGATAAGTTTAGATTTAGAAAGGATATAGGAAAGTATTGGTTTGGAAATAGGGTAGTTGATGAGTGGAACAGTCTGCCTAGTAGGGTTATTGAAGCTAGGACCTTGGGTAGTTTCAAATTTAGGTTGGATAAATTCATGAGTGAGAGGGGTTGGATTTGAGTGGGACTCGCGCATGAGTGGGTAGAATTGTCAAAGCTTATTTCTTGGGTAGCATTGAAAATTGGGTTGAGCAAATATTCTGTTAGTGGGACGGATTGTGAAGGACCTGCCTAGTATGGGCCAACAGGCCTGCTGCAGTGTTCCTCCTTTCTTATGTTCTTATGTTCTTATGACTAATCTTAATTCTTGGGAAGAGTTTCAGGTCCTTTCTTATTTTCCTCTTCACAGAGTCGTGAGATGTTACGCTACTGTGAGGTGTAGTCTTTGTTAGTGTGATGTGACTGTGAGGTGTAGTCTCGCCCCTTATATAAGCCCTTCTTGTCATGTTTCCTGTTATAGTTCCTTGATAATGTGAGTAGTCACAGCGCTTGGAATTCTTCTTTTTTTTTTTTTTTTTTTTTTTTTTTTTTTTTTTTTTTTTTTTTTTTTTTTTTTTTTTTTTTTTTTTTTTTTTTTTTTTTTTTTTTTTTTTTTTTTTTAAAAAAAAAAAAAAAAAAAAAAAAAAAAAAAAAAAAAAAAAAAAAAAAAAAAAAAAAAAAAAAAAAAAAAAAAATGTTCTTATGTGTAGTCTTTGTTAGTGTGATGTGACTGTGAGGTGTAGTCTCGCCCCTTATATAAGCCCTTCTTGTCATGTTTCCTGTTATAGTTCCTTGATAATGTGAGTAGTCACGAAAGCGCTTGGAATTCTTCTATTTTTTTCATAGTGGTTGTCTTGCATATATATATATATAAGCGTTTAGTGTCACAACGTTTGACTTTGCATCAAGCTTTGTCAAGTCATAATACAAATGATAATACGACACTTTTTTAACTTATGAAAAAAAAAGACAAGAAGATGTATGTGTTTCGTTAGTGAGCCGTTAACCAGACTAAGAGTCGACAACCTAAATGACTTCGAAAAGGCTATGAATGACATGGCCATGCACTCTGTCCCAGGCCCAGGCTCGTGGAACTCTGTGTTCGTCAAGAACTGCAAGAAGCCCCTGTCTCATGCCTTTAGCATTCTATGGAGAGGGAGCATGGACACAGGGGTCATCCCACAGTCACTAAAAACAACAGACATAGCAACACTCTACGAAGGTGGCAGTAAAGCAATTATAAAGAATTAAAGACCGACAGCGCTAACGTCCAGTATCATAAAAATCTTTGAAAGGGTTCTAAGAAGCAAGATCACCACCTATCTAGATACCCGTCAGTTACACACTCCAGGGCAACGTGGGTTTAGAGCAGGTCGCTCCTGTCTATCCCAACTACTGGATCCCTATGACAAGGTCCTGGATGCTCTAGAAGACAAAAAAATGCAGATTTTGCAAAACCCTTCGACAGGTGCTACCGCGGTGTAATAGCGCACAAAATGCGCAATAAAGGAATAACAAGAAAAGTTGATAGATGGATCTATAACTTCCTAAGAAATAGAACACAAAGAGTAATAGTAAACAGAGGCGGCTACAGTGGAAAGCTCTGTTCCACATGGCACACCATTCGCCCCATCCTGTTCCTCATCCTCACATCTGACATAGAGATGTAAGCCACAGTGTCGTGGCTTCCTTTGCAGATGACACCCGAATTTGCATGACAGTGTCCACCACTGAAGACACTGCAAGACTCCAAGCAGACATAAACCAAATCTTTAAATGGGCTGCAGAAAACAATATGAAGTTCAATTAAGATTATTATTATTATTATTATTATTATTATTATTATTATTATTATTATTATTATTATTATTATTATTATAATCAAGAAGAAACGTTAAACCTACAAAAGTCATATAGCAGTTCAATTAAGAGAAATTTAAATTACTCCTATTAGGAAAACTTGAGGAAATTAAAACTAAATCGGAGTATAAAACAAATTCCAACTACAAAATAGAGCGAAAAACTAATGTGAAGGACCTGGGAGTGATACCTGGATTACCTGGAGAGAGTTACGGGGGTCAACGCCCCCGCGGCCCGGTCTGTGATCAGGCCTCATGTTGGATCAGGGCCTAATCAACCAGGCTGTTACTGCTGGCCGCATGCAATCCAACGTATGAACCACAGCCTGGCTGTTCAGGTACTGACTTTAGGTGCCTGTTCAGTGCCTGCTTGAAGACAGCCAGGGGTCTATTGGTAATCTCCCTTACGTATGCTGGGAGGCAGTACAACAGTCTTGGGCCCCTGACACTTATTGTGTTGTCTCTCAACGTGCTAGTGGCACCCCTGCTTTTCATTGAAGAAATGTTACATCGTCTGCCGAGTCTTTTGCTTTCGTAGGGAGTGACTCTCGTGTGCAAGTTTGGTACTAATCCCTCTAGGATTTTCCAAGTGTATATAATAATGTATCTCTCCCGCCTGCGTTCTAGGGAGTACAGGTTTAGGAACTTCAAGCGTTCCCAGTAATTGAGGTGGTTTATCGCAGTTATGTGTGCCGTGAAGGTTCTCTGCACATTTTCTAGGTCAGCAATTTCACCTGCCTTGAAAGGTGCAGTTAGTGTGCAGCAATATTCCAGCATAGATAGAACAAATGACCTGAAGAGTGTCATCATTTGCTTGGCGTTCCTAGTTTTGAAGGTTCTCATTATCCATCCTGTCATTTTTCTAGCAGATGCGATTGCTACGGTGTTATGGTCCTTGAAGGTGAGATCCTCTGACATGATCACTCCCAGGTCTTTGACATTAGTTTTTCGCTCTATTGTGTGGTTGGAATTTGTTTTATACTCCGATGAAATTTTATTTTCCTCACGTTTTCCATATCTGAGTAATTGAAATTTCTCATCATTGAACTTCATATTGTTTTCTGCAGCCCATTTAAAGATTTGGTTTATGTCTGCTTGAAGTCTTGCAGTGTCTTCAATGGTGAACAATGTCATGCAGATTCGGGTGTCATCTGCAAAGGAAGACACAGCACTGTGGTTTATATCCCTGTCTATGTCCGATATAAGGATGAGAAGCAAGATGGGAGCGAGTACTGTGCCTTGTGGAACAGAGCTTTTCACCGTAGCTGCCTCAGACTTTACTCTGTTGACTACTACTCTTTGTGTTCTATTTGTTAGGAAATTATAGATCCATCTACCAACTTTTCCTGTTATTCCTTTATCTCGCATTTTGTGTGCTATTACACCATGGTCACATTTGTCAAAGGCTTTTGCAAAGTCTGTGTATATACCATCTGCATTCTGTTTGTCTTCTAGAGCATCCAGGACCTTGTCGTAGTGGTCCAGTAGTTGGAACAGACAGGAGCGACCTGCTTTAAACCCATGCTGCTCTGGGTTGTGTAATTGATGGGTATCAAGATGAGTGGCGATCTTGCTTCTTAGAACCCTTTCAAAGAGTTTTATGATATGGGACGTTAGTGCTATTGGTCTGTAGTTCTTTGCTATTGCTTTACTGCCGCCTTTGTAGAGTGGGGCTATGTCTGTTGTTTTTAGTAACTGCGGGACGACCCCAGTGTCCATGCTCCCTCTCCATAGGATGCTAAAAGCACGTGATAGGGGCTTCTTGCAGTTCTTGATGAACACGGAGTTCCATGAGTCTGGGCCTGAAGCGGAGTGCATGGGCATGTCATTTATTGCCTTTTCGAAGTCATTTGGCGTCAGGATAATGTCAGATAGGTTTGCGTCTACCAAATTCTGTAGCACTCTCATAAAAAATTCATTTAGGTCTTCGACTCTCAGTCTGGTTAGCGGCTCGGTAAAAACTGAGTCATACTGGGACTTTAGTAGCTCACTCATTTCCTTGCTGTCATCTGTGTAGGACCCATCCCGTTTAAGTAGGGGCCCAATACTGGTTGTTGTTCTCGACTTTGATTTGGCATAAGAAAAGAAATACTTTGGGTTTCTTTCAATTTCATTTATGGCTTTTAGTTCTTCCTGCATTTCGTGAGTCCTTTAGTTTTAGTTCGATGTTTGCTTTTTCTCTGACCAGTGTCTCCCTACGTATTTCAGATATATTGGCCTCTTGTAGCCGCTCTGTTATTCTTTTCCTTCGCCTGTATAGGGAGCGCCTCTCTCTTTCTAGTTTACATCTTCTCCTTTTCCTTAAGGGAATTTGCCTTGAGCAAACCTCAAGTGCCACAGAGTTAACTTGTTCTAGACATAGGTTAGAATCTGAGATGCTTCGGCTATCTTCCCAGTTTATATTATTTAGGACTTGGTTTACTTGGTCCCACCTTATGTTTTTGTTAGTTTAGTTTGATATCTTTATTATGCACCCCATACCCATCCTGTGGGCGGTAGTCAAAAGATTACAGAGGTACATAATGGGTCCAGGGACTGGATTCCAAAGTTTTGATAGCTGAGCAAGTTACAAAGGTAATGAACTCACAAGTTACAAGGTAATGAACTCACAAGTTACAAGGTAATGAACTCACAAGTTACAAAGGTAATGAACTCACAAGTTACAAAGGTAATGAACTCACAAGTTACAAAGGTAATGAATCATGTAAGTAAATTTACTTACTTACGTTTATACATGGTTACAATCATGAACAAATTATAAAGTAATGAGCAATTCACTAGTCTACACCCGGTCACAACTGTAATGAGTTATTGGTGCAAATTTTAATTGTTGGGTCACACACACACACACACACACAGGGCCAGGAGCTATGACTCGACCCCTGCAACCACAACTAGGTGAGTACACACACACACATACACATGCATACACACATACATATACACACACACACATACACACACACACACACACACACGCTGAGTCTCGACCCCTGCAACCACAATTAGGTGAGTACACCCCGATGGCATGGTGGTTAGCGCTCTTGCTTCACGCACGGAGGGCCCGGGTTCAATTCCCGGCGGGGCCGAAACATTTCGAAGTGTTTCGTTACACACACACACACACACACACACACATACATACCACAGGCTTAGTGTCTAATCGACATGTGCCTAGGACAAAATGGTAACTAACTAACATACACACGTCAGGCCCATATACGTCAGGCCCATATACGTCAGGCCCATATACGTCAGGCCCATACTGGAGTATGCAGCACCAGTTTGGAACCCACACCTGGTCAAGCACGTCAGGAAATTAGAGAAAGTGCAAAGGTTTGTAACAAGACTAGTCCCAGAGCTAAGGGGATTGTCCTACTAAGAAAGGCTAAGGGAAATCGGCCTGATGACACTAGAGGACAGGAGGGTTAGGGGAGACATGATAACGACATATAAAATACTGCGAGGAATAGATAATGTGGACAGAGACAAGATGTTCCACAGAGGGAACACAGAAACAAGGGGTCACAGTTGGAAGTTGAAGACTCCTATGAGTCAAAGGGATGTTAGGAAGTATTTCTTCAGTCACAGAGTGGTCGGGAAGTGGAATAGTTTAGGAAGCGATGTAGTCGAGGCAGGCTCAATACATAGCTTTAAGCATAGGTATGATAAAGCTCATGACGCAGGGAGAGTGACCCAGTAGCGGCCAGTGAAGAGGTGGGGCCAGGAGCTATGACTCGACACCTGCAACCACAACTAGGTGAGTACATACACCAGGAGCTATGACTCGACACCTGCAACCACAACTAGGTGAGTACATACATACACACACACGCACATACAACAGGCCGTTTTCAATCGATATGTGCCTAGGACAAAATGGCAACTAATACACATATATATATATACACACACACACACACACACACACACACACACACACACACGTGGCAATGCTTTATTTACAGGGAGCAAAGTCAGGGTATTTTTCCAGAATGGTCTGTAATATACCACTGTGGATAAAATACTTTGACATATCTTGAAAATTTCTGAGTGAGTAGTCTCTGAATTCATTAATTTTATCGCACTCCAGTACATAATGACGCAGGGTGTGACAATAATCCATCTGGCAAAGTTTACATTTTGTTTGGTCTACATCTGGTGGTGGTGATTTAACCTGCCAAAGATACTTGTAACCCAGCCGGAGGCGGGCGGTAGTGACATCGGTTTTTGTTATTGAAGTTGAATTTGGTGAAGGCTCCCTCGCGACTGGTCACATTTTGTCGATCTGGGGCCCCCTCATACATGTCTGGACCTCTATTATGTTGTGATCTGAGTATATTGTTTTTGATATGATGACATTTCGTATCAGATCATCATTGTTAGTGAAGATGAGGTCCAGCGTATAATGTCAGAGGATCTCACTTTCAACAACCACGACAATGTAGCTACCACATCTGCTAGAATAATGATAGAATGGATAATAAGAACCTTCAATCCTAGGGATGCCAAGCCTATGATGATTCTCTTCAAATCGTTTGTTCACTCTAGGCTGGAATATTGCTGCACACTAACTGCCCCCTTCAAGGCAGGCGAAATTGCTGACCTGGAGAATGTACAGAGAACCTTAACTGCACGTATAAATACGATAAAGTACCTAAATTACTGGGGACGGTTGAAGTCCCTTGACTTATATTCCCTGGAACGCAGGCGAGAAAGATACATGATAATATTCACTTAGAAAATCCAAGAGGGATTAGTACCAAATTTTCACACAGAAATCACACCCTACAAAAGAAAAAGACTTGGGAGAGATGCAAAATTCTCCCAATGAAAAGAAGGGGCGCCACTAGCACGATAAGAGACAACACAGTAAATGTCAGGGGCTCAAGACTGTTCAACTGCCTCCCAGCATACATTAGGGGGATTACCAATAAAACCATGGCTGTCTTCAAGAAGGCACTGGACAGGCACCTAAACTCAGTACCTGAACAGCTGGGCTGTGGTTCGTTCGTCGGTATACGTGCGGCCAGCAGTAACAGCCTGGTTGATCAAGTCGTGCTCCACCATGAGGTCTCGTCACAGATCAGGCTGCGGAAGCATCACAGAAGATATGTAAAGCAGACACATGTACAACTTTTAATGTGCTATGTTTCACGCACCAGGAGCTTTATCAACCCAGTGGAAAAGCTCCTTGTCAACGAAACATTAGACTGATAAAGCTCCTGGTGAGAGAAGCATTAGACTGATAAAGCTCATGGTGAGAGAAACATTGGACTGATAAAGCTCCTGGTGAGAGAAACATTGGACTGATAAAGCTCCTGGTGAGAGAAACATTGGACTGATAAAGCTCCTGGTGAGAGAAACATTGGACTGATAAAGCTCCTGGTGAGAGAAACATTGGATCGATGAAGGTCCTGGTGAGAGAAACTGCTTCCTAATAAACGTTCTCAAAGGCTACACATGGTTGTGTCTATGTTAAGCACTAAGGGAGCTCTTGCTTGCCTCCGAACTCCTATATCATTATTAGTAGGCTACGGCAGTGCTCTCTAAGTTTATTTAGACTCTTGCCGCCTATAATTCCACTCTCTCTCTCTCTCTCTCTCTCTCTCTCTCTCTCTCTCTCTCTCTCTCTCTCTCTCTCTCTCTCTCTCTCTCTCTCTCTCTCTCTCTCTCTCTCTCTCTCTCTCTCTCTCTCTCTCTCTCTCTCTTTTCTTACACTATACCTCACCTCTCAAGTTATCACCTTCATGACCATAAGCTCTAGCGGCGGAGTCATTAGACCCGCCCTCAGTAAACAGTTGTCTTGTTTCCTAACCTAAACCTAACCTAACCTAGCCTAACCTAACCTAGCCTAACCTAACCTAACCTAACCTAACCTAACCTAACCTAACCTAACTAACCTAACCTAACCTAGCTAACCTAACCTAACCTAACCTAACCTAACCTAGCCTAACCTAACCTGCCTACCTAACTACCTAACCTAACCTAACCTAGCAACCTAACACTAACCTAACACAACCTAGCCTAACCTAGCCTAACCTAGCCTACCTAACCTAGCCTAGCCTAACCTAACCTAACCTAGCCTAACCTAGCCTAACCTAACCTAGCCTAACCTAACCTAACCTAACCTAACCTAAACCTAGCCTAACCTAGCCTAACCTAACCTAGCCTAACCTAGCCTAACCTAACCTACCCTAACCTAGCCTGCTTCACCTCGTCCATTTGTTTAATCCTTATTATGCATCAATGACGGTGCACACGAAGAGGAACACTTTGTGTTTGTATGCACATTGTACGTTGCAAGGAGACTGGGCCTACCTAGCTTGAGCCAGTAGGCCTGCTGCTACAGCATTCCTTGGTTCTCGTGGTTTAGTTATTAATAAGTAAGATGGACGATAACATCCCGCACTAAAACCTCCTACAATAACAAAAATTAAATCAAGGTCAAATTCCAGGCAAGGATCAATATCGACTTTTACAAAGAACTTTCACAAACATTTTAAATCTGCAACTGTCACGGTTTTGTAGCAGCACCAGTTCCGTAGCAGCACTAGTTCTGTAGCAGCAGATGTTCTGTAGCAGCATCAATTCTGTAGCAGCACAAGTTCTGTAGCAGCACCAGTTCTGTAGCTGCACCAGTTCTGTAGCAACACAAGTTCTGTAGTAGCATCAATTCTGTAGCAGCACCAGTTCTGTAGCTGCACCAGTTCTGTAGCAGCACCAGTTCTGTAGCTGCACCAGTTCTGTAGCTGCACCAGTTCCGTGTCAGCACCAGTTCTGTAGCAGCAGATGTTCTGTAGCAGCATCAATTCTGTAGCAGCACAAGTTCTGTAGCAGCACCAGTTCTGTAGCTGCACCAGTTCTGTAGCAACACAAGTTCTGTAGTAGCATCAATTCTGTAGCAGCACCAGTTCTGTAGCAGCACCAGTTCTGTAGCTGCACCAGTTCTGTAGCTGCACCAGTTCTGTAGCAACACAAGTTCTGTAGTAGCATCAATTCTGTAGCAGCACCAGTTCTGTAGCAGCACCAGTTCTGTAGCAGCACCAGTTCTGTAGCTGCACCAGTTCTGTAGCAGCAGATGTTATGTAGCAGCATCAATTCTGTAGCAGCACAAGTTCTGTAGCAGCACAAGTTCTGTAGCAGCACCAGTTCTGTAGCTGCACCAGTTCCGTGTCAGCACCAGTTCTGTAGCTGCACCAGTTCTGTAGCAGCACCAGTTCTGTATCTGCACCAGTTCCGTAGCAGCACCAGGTGTGTAGCAGCACCAGGTGTGTAGCAGCACCAGTTCTGTAGCTACTGCATCTGCTAAGAAAATGATAGGATAGATAATAAGAACCTTCAAAACTAGGGATGCCAAGACCATGATGATTCTCTTCAAATCGCTTGTTCTCTCTAGGCTGGAATACTGCTGTACACTAGCGGCCCAGTTCAAGGCTTGAGACATTGCTGACCTGGAGAGTGTACAAAGAACTTTCACGGCACACATAAGCACGATAAGACACCTAAATTACTGGAAACGGATGAAGGCCCTTGATCTGTATTCCCTGGAACCCAGGCGAGAGAGGTACATGATAATATACACTTGGAAAATCCTAGAGGGGAAATCACTCCCTATGAAAGCAAAAGACTCGGCAGGAGATGCAACATTCCCCAATGAAAAGCAGAGGGTGTCACGAGTACACTGAGAGACAACACAATAAGTGTCCGGGGCCCAAGACTGTTCAACTGCCTCCCAGCATACATAAAGGGGATTACCAATAGATCCCTGTTTTTTTTCAAGAAGGCACTGGACAGGCACCTAAAGTCAGTACCTGACCAGCCGGGCTGTGGTTCGTACGTCAGTTTGCGTGCGGCCAGCAATAACAGCCTGGTTGATCAGATCCAAATCCTCCACGAGGTCTGGTCTCAGACCGAGCCGAGGGGGCTTTGACCTCCGAAACCCTCTCCAGGTTTACAGCAGTTCTGTAGCTACAGCAGCTCAGTAACTACAGTTCCGTAGCTGAAGCAGTTCCGTAGCTGCACCAGTTCTGTAGCTACAGCAGTTCTGTAGCTGCAGTAGTTCTGTAGTTGCATGTTCAGTAGCAGCAACAGTTCTGTAGCAGCACCAGTTCTGTAGCTACAGCAGTTCCGTAGCAGCACCAGTTCTGTAGTTACAGCAGTTCTGTAGCTGCAGTAGTTCTGTAGCTACAGCAGTTCTGTAGCTGCAGCAGTTCTATAGCAACAGCAGTTCCGTAGCAGCACATGTTTTGTAGCTACAGCAGTTCTGTAGCTGCAGCAGTTCTGTAGTTGCAGCAGTTATGTAGTTGCAGCAGTTCTGTAACTACAGCAGTTCTGTAGTTATAGCAGTTCTGTAGCTGCAGTAGTTCTGTAACTACAGCAGTTCTGTAGCTACAGCAGTTCTGTAGTTGCAGCAGTTCTGTAGCTACAGCAGTTCTGTAACTGCAGCAATTTCGAGATACTAAACAAATATAAAGTTGGTATGAAAGATAAACTTTCTTCTTCATTGGCTGAATATAAACTCACAAATTAGCACGAACAATATATTTCTATTTTGCAGATAATCAGCGAAGCAGGTTTACGCTCACATCCTCGAGGTCTTCCAGGGATGTATCCAAACACTTTGACAGCTATCAATGTCTGTCAGCCTCTACTTTCTGTCACTACAGGACATCTACTGTGTTGTGATACTAGGATACTACTGTGTTGTGATACTAGGATACTACTGTGCTGTGATACTAGGATACTACCGTGTTGTGATACTAGGATACTACCGTGTTGTGATACTAGGATACTTCCGTGTTGTGATACTAGGATACTTCCGTGTTGTGATACTTGGATACTACCGTGTTGTGATACTAGGATACTATCGTGTTGTGATACTAGGATACTACCGTGTTGTGATACTAGGATACTACCGTGTTGTGATACTAGGATACTTCCGTGTTGTGATACTTTGATACTACAGTGTTATGATACTAGGATACTATCGTGTTGTGATACTAGGATACTACCGTGTTGTGATACTAGGATACTACCGTGTTGTGATACTAGGATACTACCGTGTTGTGATACTAGGATACTACCGTCTTGTGATACTAGGATACTACTGTGTTGTGATACTAGGATACTACTGTGTTGTGATACTAGGATACTACTGTGTTGTGATACTAGGATACTACTGTGTTGTGATACTAGGATACCACCGTGTTGTGATACTAGGATACTACTGTGTTGTGATACTAGGATACTACTGTGTTGTGATACTAGGATACTACTGTGTTGTGATACTAGGATACTACTGTGTTGTGATACTAGGATACTACTGTTGTGATACTAGGATACTACCGTGTTGTGATACTAGGATACCACTGTGTTGTGATACTAGGATACTACTGTTTTGATCTGGATCCTGTGTTGTGATACTAGGATACTACTGTGTTGTGATACTAGGATACTACTGTGTTATGATACTAGGATACTACTGTGTTGTGATACTAGGATACAACTGTGTTGTGATACTAGGATACTACTGTGTTGTGATACTAGGATACTACTGTGTTGTGATACTAGGATACTACTGTGTTGTGATACTAGGATACTACTTGTTGTGATACTAGGATACTACTGTTGTGATACTTGGATACTACCGTGTTGTGATACTAGGATACCACTGTGTTGTGATACTAGGATACTACTGTGTTGTGATACTAGGATACCACTGTGTTGTGATACTAGGATACTACTGTGTTGTGATACTAGGATACTACTGTGTTGTGATACTAGGATACTACTGGCGATGTTGTGATACTAGGATACTACTGTGTTGTGATACTAGGATACCACTGTGTTGTGATACTAGGATACTACTGTGTTGTGATACTAGGATACTACTGTGTTGTGATACTAGGATACTACTGTGTTGTGATACTAGGATACTACTGTTGTGATACTAGGATACTACCGTGTTGTGATACTAGGATACCACTGTGTTGTGATACTAGGATACTACTGTGTTGTGATACTAAGATACCACTGTGTTGTGATACTAGCATACTACTGTGTTGTGATACTAGGATACTAATGTGTTGTGATACTAGGATACTACTTTGTTGTGATACTAGGATACTACTGTGCTGTGATACTAGGATACTACTGTGTTCTTATACTAGGATACTACTGTATTGTGATACTAGGATACTACTGTGTTGTGATACTAGGATACTACTGTGTTGTGATACTTATTATACTACTGTGTTGTGATACTAGGATACTACTGTGTTGTGATACTAGGATACTACTGTGTTGTGATACTAGGATACTACTGTGTTGTGATACTAGGATACTACTATGTTGTGATACTAGGATACTACTGTGTTGTGATACTAGGATACTACCATGTTGTGATACTAGGATACTACTGTGTTGTGATTCTAGGATACTACTGTGTTGTGATACTAGGATACTACTGTGTTTTGATACTAGGATACTACTGTGTTGTGATACTAGGATACTACTGTGTTGTGATACTATGATACTACTGTGTTGTGATACTAGGATACCACCGTGTTGTGATACTAGGATACTACTGTGTTGTGATACTAGGATACTACTGTGTTGTGATACTAGGATACTACTGTGTTGTGATACTAGGATACTACTGTGTTGTGATACTAGGATACCACTGTGTTGTGATACTAGGATACTACTGTGTTGTGATAGTAGGATACTAATGTGTTGTGATACTAGGATACTACTTTGTTGTGATACTAGGATACTAATATGTTGTGATACTAGGATACTACTTTGTTGTGATACTAGGATACTACTGTGTTGTGATACTAGGATACTACTTTGTTGTGATACTAGGATACTAATATGTTGTGATACTAGGATACTACTTTGTAGTGATACTAGGATACTACTGTGTTGTGATACTAGGATACTACTGTGTTGTGATACTAGGATACTACTGTGTTGTGATAGTAGGATACTAATGTGTTGTGATACTAGGATACTACTTTGTTGTGATACTAGGATTCTACTGTGTTGTGATACTAGGATACTACAGTGCTGTGATACTAGGATACTACCGTGTTGTGATACTAGGATACTACTGTGTTGTGATACTAGGATACTACTGTGTTGTGATACTAGGATACCACTGTGTTGTGTTACTAGGATACTACTGTGTTGTGATACTAGGATACTATTGTGTTGTAATACTAGGATACCACTGTGTTGTGATACTAGGATACTACTGTGTTGTGATACTAGGATACTACCGTGTTGTGATACTAGGATACTACTGTGTTGTGATTCTAGGATACTACTGTGTTGTGATAATAGGATACTACTGTGTTGATACTAGGATACTACTGTGTTGTGATACTAGGATACTACTGTGTTGGGATACTAGGATACCACTGTGTTGTGATACTAGGATACTACTGTGTTGTGATACTAGGATACCACTGTGTTGTGATACTAGGATACTACTGTGTTGTGATACTAGGATACTACAGTGCTGTGATACTAGGATACTACTGTGTTGTGATACTAGGATACTACTGTGTTGTGATACTAGGATACTACTGTGTTGTGATACTAGGATACCACTGTGTTGTGATACTAGGATACTACTGTGTTGTGATACTAGGATACTACCGTGTTGTAATACTAGGATACTACTGTGTTGTGATTCTAGGATACTACTGTGTTGTGATACTAGGATACTACTGTGTTGTGATACTAGGATACTACTGTGTTGTGATACTAGGATACTACTGTCGACTGGTGTGGGTCGCATCCTGGGGGACAAGATTAAGGACCCCAATGGAAATAAGAGAGACAGTCCTCGATGACGCACTGACTTTCTAGGGTTATCCTGGGTGGCTAACCTTCCGGGGTTAAAAATCCGAAGAAATCTTATCTTATCTTATCTTACTATTGTGAAGTAATACTAGGATTCAACTATATGATGGTCCTGTTATTCGTGGGTTGGAAAACATAGCATTTCATCTCATGTTATTTAACTTTAAGGGAAGACTCGGTAAGCCAGTGAATGACCATATATGTGTATATATACATACATATATATATATATATATATATATATATATATATATATATATATATATATATATATATATATATATATATATATATATATATATATATATATGGAAGTAAAGAGGGGAATGTATGAGAGTATAGTTATACTAACACTCTTATAGGGTGTGAAGCATGGGTGATGAATGTTGCAACGAGGAGAAGGCTGGAGGCAGTGGAGATGTCATGTCTGAGGGCAACAATGTGTGGTGTGAATATAATGCAGAGAATTCGGAGTTTGGAAATTAGGAGGAGGTGCGGGATTACCAAAACTATTATCCAGAGAGCTGAGGAGGGGTTGTTGAGGTGGTTCGGACATGTAGAGAGAATGGAACGAGACAGAATGACTTCGAGAGTGTATAAATCTGTAGTGGAGGGAATGCGGGGTAGGGGTCGGCCTAGGAAACGTTGGAGGGAGGGGGCAAAAGAGGTTTTGTGTGCGAGCTGCTTGGATTTCCAGCAAGTATGCGTGAGCGTATTTGATAGGAGTGAATGGAGACAAATGGTTTTTAATACTTGACGTGCTGTTGGAGTGTGAGCAAAGTAACATTTATGAAGGGATTCAGGGAAACTGGCAGGCCGGACTTGAGTCCAGGAGATGGGAAGTACAGTGTCTGCACTCTGAAGGAGGGGTGTTAATGTTGCAGTTTTATAACTGTAGTGTAAAGCACCCCTCTGGCAAGACAGTGATGGAGTGAATGATGATGAAAGTTTTTCTTTTTCGGGCCACTCTGCCTTGGTGGGAATCGGCCGATGTGTTAATAATAATGTATATATATATATATATATATATATATATATATATATATATATATATATATATATATATATATATATATATATATATATATATATATATATATATGTATATATATATATATATATATATATATATATATATATATATATATATATATATATATCTTTAGAATTGTGCAGTTTAGATCTAGACACGGATTGCTTCTCACATGGACAATTTTATGTTGCGTGTTCTAGAGTCGACAAACCAGACAATCTATATATCTGCACAGACAATGGAACAACAAAAATATTGTATACCCACAAGCATTGTGAAATTAAACATATTAGAAACGTGCGCTTTCTCTTTCTTTCTTTTCCATTTAACCAGACTGAGCCACAGCAACGCGTGGCCTCAGAGTTTAAATATATATATATATATATATATATATATATATATATATATATATATATATATATATATGTATATATGCTAGGAATTCCAAGAGCAGGCGAAATATTCACAAACACTGATCTCTGGCCGAAGAAGACTCTAACCTACGAACCTTGCAACAAAGTTCTATATTTCGCTTGCTCTTGCGAATTCCTAGCATTGTAAAAATCTCTAGTTGTGTCGATGCATGCAGGGGATGAGATGAAAAGCTGACTGCCTTGGATCAACGTCTAGCGTGAGCTGGACGCCAAGGTATTGGACCAGTGTGGTACGGTCGGTAAAGCACTGCGTACCTTGTTGCAAGGTTCGTAGGTACGAGTCTCCTTCGGCCAGAGATCAGTGTTTGTGAATATATATATATATATATATATATATATATATATATATATATATATATATATATATAAACTAGAGGGAGAAATTTTACCATTCCTGGAGTTTACCTGGAGAGGTTTTCGGGGGCAACGCCCCCGTAGCTCGGTCTGAGACCAGGCCTCATGATGGATCAAGGTCTGATTAACCAGGCTGTTACTGCTGGCCGCACGCAAACTGACGTACGAACCACAGCCCGGTTGATCAGGTACTGACTTTAGGTGCCTGTCCAGTGCCTTCTTGAAGACAGCCAGGGGTTTATTGGCAATCTCCCTTAAGTATGCTGGGAGGCAGTTGAACAGTCTTGGGCCCCTGACACTTATTGTGTTGTCTCTCAGTGTACTCGTGGCGCCCCTGCTTTTCATTGGTGGGAATGTTCCATCTCCTGCAGAGTCTTTTGCTTTCATAGGGTGTGATTTTCGTGTGGAAATTTGGTACCAATTCCTCCAGAACCTTCCAAGTGTATATTATCATGTATCTCTCTCGCCTGCGTTCCAGGGAATACAGATCAAGGACCTTCAACCGTTCCCAGTAATTTAAGTGCCTTATCATACGTACTCCTGAAATACAAAACACGATGACCTGAAGTATACCTGGACCCGAGCTGGAAGTAATACCCTAAGTATTAAAAATAACTGTATATAAAGAAACCACTGATGGACTTCCCCTAACAAAAACTCAGCGATACTCTGTGGTTATAAAACTATCAATAAGTCTATCATCACCACTTTTCTGCTGTGTTTTTCCCCACACACCCACGTGTCTTTGTGTTTTTGTCTATACTCGATACATATTTGTAGTTTTGCTAGTATGGTTCATGTTGGCAGAACATCACATCAGTTTGGGAGTCCTGAAAATGGCTCGATTATACTGTCGGTGCTGTTGTAGCAAAGCTTTTGTAAAATGTGAAGGGCTACAATATCTATTGCGCAGTTTGATGCAAGGTTTATTAAAATATTCATGCCGAGCCTTCATGTGAGCTGAGGCGGCAGAGTGTCTCCCAGTTTACCCTGCCAGTGAATTTAAGGTCAGAACTCAGCACACCAGTGCCCCCACATTAGCTGCTCTGTCAATTTTAAATACGACAATCGTCGACAGGTTAGGTAAGGTATGTCAGGAAACGGAACAGTTGTTTCCTGACGCGGGTCTTAGTCATACCCACAGCTGGAGCTTGTGTCTTCTGGCCGAGGCCTTCCACTGGCTTTCCAGTCCATCCCTTTAAATATTGTGGTTATAATTATAACCGTTAGATTAATAATAGTCGACAGTTACAGATCTTGTTGTGGGTCCTCGACGCTGATCCTCGTCTTCTCGCCCACACAACTTTCATGACTCACGAAATCGACATAACACAGCCAGCTGGCCCAGTGGTTAACGCACTTGCCTGTGAGTTTTAGGACTCGCTTGCCATGGCTTCAAGTCCCTCCCGTTCCGTGATTTCCCTGCTTGCTCAGGAACCTAGATTGTAAACTAAATATTACAGAAATAGGAACTATTACGAAAAGTACAATGAGGATAAACGTATACTAAATATAAGAAGTGTGAAAGATATAGCTGTCAGAAAAGCCGGTAATCCTGCCAGAGTGCAAAATTTTTATAAGGCTGTACACTAATGGCCCCTTACAAGGTAGGCGAAATTGCAGACCTGGAGAATATACAAAGAACTTTCACGGCACGTATAAGTATAATAAGGCACCTAAATTACTAGGAACGGTTGAAGTCCCTTGATTTGTACTCCATGGAACGCAGGCGAGAAAGATACATGATAATATACTTGGAAAATCCAAAAGGGACTAGTCCAAAATCTGCACACGAAAATCACTCCCTACGAAAGCAAAAGACTTTGCAGGAGATGCAACATCCCCCAATGAAAAGCAGGGGCGCCACGAGAACACTAAGAGACAATAAGTGTCAGAGGCCCAAGACTTTTCAACTACCTCCCGGCATACATAAGGTTGATTACCAATAGACCCCTGGCTGTCTTCAAGAAGGCACTGGACAGGCACCTAAACTCAGTACCTGACCAGCCGGGCTGTGGTTCATACGTCGGTTTACGTGCGGCCAACAGTAGCAGCCTGGTTGATCAGGCCCTGATCCACTACGAGACCTGGTTATGGACCAGGCCGCGGGGGCGTTGACCCCCGAAACTCCCCTTTAGGTATACTCTAGGCTTCCATCTTAAATTCATACGACAGGACGTGTAGCACACCTCTGGGTGGTTGCTGTCTTACCATCGTACTAACTTCAAATTTATTCTATTATTTCTAGTGAGACATAACATTTCAGTCTGTGTTTACAGTGAGGCTTCAGGTCAGACCTCGGCTGCTCTGAATGACCTACACGGGTTTAGTACTTCATATAAACATAATATTCTACCTTATTAATGATATGATTGTTCTGTTTTTGTCTCCCGTTGTTTGCTGGTGTATTATATATAACTTAGTAATTAATTTTGGGTCCTGAGGTCGTTACCATGTTGGTTATATTGTCCGCCAATCTCACCGAGTTAAAATAACATTAATTTCTTCGATGCTCTCTTAACACAGTATAATTTTGAGTATTATAACGCATCTCAATGTGATCTAAGATTCTATCTATCTATTCAGAGCAGTAATGATGAAGGAGATTGATGCCGGTACATACCAACCACACAGCAGCAGCAGCAGTAGCAGTAGCAGCAGCAGCAGCAGCAGCAGCAGTAGCAGCAGCAGTAGCAGCAGCAGTAGCAGCAGCAGTGGTGGCCAAGGCGGTGCAGTATCCCCGTCGGAGGTTGGCGAGTGGATAGACAGGTTAGTTAGCTAGTTAGTTTAATATCTTTATTATGCACCCCATACCCATCGTGTGGGCGGTAGTCAAAAGATTACAGAGGTACATAATGGGTCCAGGGACTGAACCCCAAAGTTTTGATAGCTGAGCAAGTTACAAAGGTAATGAACTCAGGTAGATCTGGTCACAATCATGACGATGGACAGACAGGTCTGTACTGTAGTACGTTCGCCGGTCTTGTCCCGGCCCGGGTCTTCTCCAGATGGTGACCCGACAGGTCTGCCTCGAACTCTTAATATACATACTTCTTTCTTGTTTTGATTACGTCATTGTCTTCTATATATGTATTACATACACACGGGGCCAGGAACTGTGACTCGTTCCCTACAAGCACATATAGGTGAGTACACACATACCCACAGGTAGACTGTGTAAGAAAACACTCCAGTACTGAGTGCAAGAAACTCCAGTACTGAGTGCAAGAAACTCCAGTACTGAGTGGAAGAAACTCCAGTACTGAGTGGAAGAAACTCCAGTACTGAGTGCAAGAAACTCCAGTACTGAGTGCAAGAAACTCCAGTACTGAGTGGAAGAAACTCCAGTACTGAGTGGAAGAAACTCCAGTACTGAGTGGAAGAAACTCCAGTACTGAGTGGAAGAAACTCCAGTACTGAGTGCAAGAAACTCCAGTACTGAGTGCAAGAAACTCCAGTACTGAGTGCAAGAAACTCCAGTACTGAGTGGAAGAAACTCCAGTACTGAGTGCAAGAAACTCCAGTACTGAGTGCAAGAAACTCCAGTACTGAGTGCAAGAAACTCCAGTACTGAGTGCAAGAAACTCCAGTACTGAGTGCAAGAAACTCCAGTACTGAGTGAAGAAACTCCAGTACTGAGTGGAAGAAACTCCAGTACTGAGTGCAAGAAACTCCAGTACTGAGTGGAAGAAACTCCAGTACTGAGTGCAAGAAACTCCAGTACTGAGTGGAAGAAACTCCAGTACTGAGTGCAAGAACTCCAGTACTGAGTGAAGAAACTCCAGTACTGAGTGCAAGAAACTCCAGTACTGAGTGCAAGAAACTCCAGTACTGAGTGCAGAAACTCCAGTACTGAGTGCAAGAAACTCCAGTACTGAGTGAGAAACTCCAGTACTGAGTGCAAGAAACTCCAGTACTGAGTGCAAGAAACTCCAGTACTGAGTGCAAGAAACTCCAGTACTGAGTGCAAGAAACTCAGTACTGAGTGCAAGAAACTCCAGTACTGAGTGCAAGAAACTCCAGTACTGAGTGCAAGAAACTCCAGTACTGAGTGCAGAGAAGAACTCCAGTACTGAGTGCAAGAAACTCCAGTACTGAGTGCAAGAAATCCAGTACTGAGTGCAAGAAAGTCCAGTACTGAGTGCAAGAAACTCCAGTACTGAGTGCAAGAAACTCCAGTACTGAGTGCAAGAAACTCCAGTACTGAGTGCAAGAAACTCCAGTACTGAGTGCAAGAAACTCCAGTACTGAGTGCAAGAAACTCCAGTACTGAGTGCAAGAAACTCCAGTACTGAGTGAAGAAACTCCAGTACTGAGTGCAAGAAACTCCAGTACTGAGTGGAAGAAACTCCAGTACTGAGTGCAGAAAACTCCAGTACTGAGTGCAAGAAACTCCAGTACTGAGTGCAAGAAACTCCAGTACTGAGTGCAAGAAACTCCAGTACTGAGTGCAAGAAACTCCAGTACTGAGTGCAAGAAACTCCAGTACTGAGTGCAAGAAACTCCAGTACTGAGTGCAAGAAACTCCAGTACTGAGTGCAAGAAAGTCCAGTACTGAGTGCAAGAAACTCCAGTACTGAGTGCAAGAAAGTCCAGTACTGAGTGCAAGAAACTCCAGTACTGAGTGCAAGAAAGTCCAGTACTGAGTGCAGAACCAGTACTGAGTGCAAGAAAGTCAGTACTAGTGCAGAAACCCAGTACTGAGTGCAAGAAAGTCCAGTACTGAGTGAAGAAACTCCAGTACTGAGTGCAAGAAACTCCAGTACTGAGTGCAAGAAACTCCAGTACTGAGTGCAAGAAACTCCAGTACTGAGTGCAAGAAACTCCAGTACTGAGTGAAGAAACTCCAGTACTGAGTGGAAGAAACTCCAGTACTGAGTGGAAGAAACTCCAGTACTGAGTGGAAGAAACTCCAGTACTGAGTGCAAGAAACTCCAGTACTGAGTGCAGAAACTCCAGTACTGAGTGCAAGAAACTCCAGTACTGAGTGCAAGAAACTCCAGTGCTGAGTGCAAGAAACTCCAGTACTGAGTGCAAGAAACTCCAGTACTGAGTGCAAGAAACTCCAGTACTGAGTGCAAGAAACTCCAGTACTGAGTGCAAGAAACTCCAGTACTGAGTGCAAGAAACTCCAGTACTGAGTGGAAGAAACTCCAGTACTGAGTGGAAGAAACTCTAGTACTGAGTGCAGAAACTCCAGTACTGAGTGCAAGAAACTCCAGTACTGAGTGCAAGAAACTCCAGTGCTGAGTGCAAGAAACTCCAGTACTGAGTGCAAGAAACTCCAGTACTGAGTGCAAGAAACTCCAGTACTGAGTGGAAGAAACTCCAGTACTGAGTGCAAGAAACTCCAGTACTGAGTGCAGAAACTCCAGTACTGAGTGCAAGAAACTCCAGTACTGAGTGCAAGAAACTCCAGTGCTGAGTGCAAGAAACTCCAGTACTGAGTGCAAGAAACTCCAGTACTGAGTGCAAGAAACTCCAGTACTGAGTGCAAGAAACTCCAGTACCTGCTGGAAGTATTCACGTGCTGAGTAAAAATGATCTCTCTCCATAATGATGTTAATTATAAACTCATGTAATTATATTCGCTGTCGTATATTATATTGCTTTTGTGTTCCTAGCTGATCACCTTTAATCGTAGTTAACTCTTCAAAGGAAAGGAAGAACTGCCTTGGTACTGTTGAAGAGTTCTTAATGAAGGAATTTGAGTTATACTTCCCTACCCAGGATCAGACCTAATTACCTCCCATTTCTCAAGAGCTGTATGACTCCGGGTTTAGCGCTTCTCACTAAAGTAATAATAATAATAATAGTTTTAGTTACAACTAGCGCAGGGTAAGCTACCTACTAAATTCACTTTTCTTTCATTTCGTGTTAACAATGTATGGTAAGACTGAGTTGTGTTTACTGTAGCGTAGCATAGTGTCTTAATGTTTCCCGCGCTGTGCCTCATCAGGGGATCCACGTCGTGGATGTTGGAGGAGATCCTCAACCTGTCCAGGCAACTGCTGGCTGACAAGTGAGTCGCTGCTTCTCTTGTAATATTTACACAATACCCAGGCAAGTAAAACCCCTATTAACAAAGATCTGGACCCAGTATCATTGCCCTGTGTCACTCCAGCTAGCATCAGAAGCCATGTGACACGAAGTAAAGATTCAGCGTCCAAGTGTGGTACTAGTGGTTTCTATCATTATCTATATGTTTACGTTTTGTTGCGATTGCTGGAATACCAATATAAAGATGGTAGCCTCACGTGTTAGAGATCACGCGCTGGTGGTGTATGTGATAGTTCAATACTGTCTCACTGGTCTACGCCTCAGTCATCCTCATGATCTTCCTGGACTGTCGGCAGCATCATTGCAGTCTCCACACCCTAGTCATCCTCATGATCCCACACCTCAGTCATCCTCATGATCCCACACCTCAGTCATCCTCATGATCCCACACCTCAGTCATCTTCATGATCCCACACCTCAGTCATCTTCATGATCCCACACCTCAGTCATCTTCATGATCCCACACCTCAGTCATCTTCATGATCCCACACCTCAGTCATCCTCATGATCCCACACCTCAGTCATCCTCATGATCCCACACCTCAGTCATCCTCATGATCCCACACCTCAGTCATCCTCATGATCCCACACCTTAGTCATCCTCATGATCCCACACCTCAGTCATCTTCATGATCCCACACCTCAGTCATCCTCATGATCCCACACCTCAGTCATCCTCATGATCCCACACCTCAGTCATCCTCATGATCCCACATCTCAGTCATCCTCATGATCCCACACCTCAGTCATCTTCATGATCCCACACCTCAGTCATCTTCATGATCCCACACCTCAGTCATCTTCATGATCCCACACCTCAGTCATCTTCATGATCCCACACCTCAGTCATCCTCATGATCCACACCTCAGTCATCCTCATGATCCCACACCTCAGTCATCCTCATGATCCCACACCTCAGTCATCCTCATGATCCCACACCTCAGTCATCCTCATGATCCCACACCTCAGTCATCTTCATGATCCCACACCTCAGTCATCTTCATGATCCCACACCTCAGTCATCTTCATGATCCCACACCTCAGTCATCTTCATGATCCCACACCTCAGTCATCCTCATGATCCCACACCTCAGTCATCCTCATGATCCCACACCTCAGTCATCCTCATGATCCCACACCTCAGTCATCCTCATGATCCCACACCTCAGTCATCTCATGATCCCACACCTCAGTCATCCTCATGATCCCACACCTCAGTCATCTTCATGATCCCACACCTCAGTCATCTTCATGATCCCACACCTCAGTCATCCTCATGATCCCACACCTCAGTCATCCTCATGATCCCACACCTCAGTCATCCTCATGATCCCACACCTCAGTCATCCTCATGATCCCACACCTCAGTCATCCTTCATGATCCCACACCTCAGTCATCCTCATGATCCCACACCTCAGTCATCCTCATGATCCCACACCTCAGTCATCCTCATGATCCCACACCTTAGTCATCCTCATGATCCCACACCTCAGTCATCCTCATGATCCCACACCTCAGTCATCCTCATGATCCCACACCTCAGTCATCCTCATGATCCCACACCTTAGTCATCCTCATGATCCCACACCTCAGTCATCCTCATGATCCCACACCTCAGTCATCCTCATGATCCCACACCTAAGTCATCCTCATGATCCCACACCTCAGTCATCCTCATGATCCACACCTTAGTCATCCTCATGATCCCACACCTCAGTCATCCTCATGATCCCACACCTCAGTCATCCTCATGATCCCACACCTTAGTCATCCTCATGATCCCACACCTCAGTCATCCTCATGATCCCACACCTCAGTCATCCTCATGATCCCACACCTTAGTCATCCTCATGATCCCACACCTCAGTCATCCTCATGATCCCACACCTCAGTCATCCTCATGATCCCACACCTCAGTCATCCTCATGATCCCACACCTCAGTCATCCTCATGATCCCACACCTTAGTCATCCTCATGATCCCACACCTCAGTCATCCTCATGATCCCACACCTCAGTCATCCTCATGATCCCACACCTCAGTCATTATCATGATCCCACACCTCAGTCATCCTCATGATCCCACACCTCAGTCATCCTCATGATCCCACACCTCAGTCATCCTCATGATCCCACACCTCAGTCATCCTCATGATCCCACACCTCAGTCATCCTCATGATCCCACACCTCAGTCATCCTCATGATCCCACACCTCAGTCATCCTCATGATCCCACACCTCAGTCATCCTCATGATCCCACACCTCAGTCATCTCATGATCCCACACCTCAGTCATCCTCATGATCCCACACCTCAGTCATCCTCATGATCCCACACCTCAGTCATCATCATGATCCCACACCTCAGTCATCTTCATGATCCCACACCTCAGTCATCTTCATGATCCCACACCTCAGTCATCTTCATGATCCCACACCTCAGTCATCCTCATGATCCCACACCTCAGTCATCCTCATGATCCCACACCTCAGTCATCCTCATGATCCCACACCTCAGTCATCCTCATGATCCCACACCTCAGTCATCCTCATGATCCCACACCTCAGTCATCCTCATGATCCCACACCTCAGTCATCCTCATGATCCCACACCTCAGTCATCCTCATGATCCCACACCTCAGTCATCCTCATGATCCCACACTCAGTCATCCTCATGATCCCACACCTCAGTCATCCTCATGATCCCACACCTCAGTCATCCTCATTATCCCACACCTCAGTCATCCTCATTATCCCACATCTCAGTCATCCTCATTATCCCACATCTCAGTCATCCTCATTATCCCACATCTCAGTCATCCTCATTATCCCACACCTCAGTCATCCTCATTATCCCACACCTCAGTCATCCTCATTATCCCACATCTCAGTCATCCTCATTATCCCACATCTCAGTCATCCTCATTATCCCACACCTTAGTCATCCTCATGATCCCACACCTCAGTCATCCTCATGATCCCACACCTCAGTCATCCTCATGATCCCACACCTCAGTCATTATCATGATCCCACACCTCAGTCATCCTCATGATCCCACACCTCAGTCATCCTCATGATCCCACACCTCATTCATCCTCATGATCCCACACCTCAGTCATCCTCATGATCCCACACCTCAGTCATCCTCATGATCCCACACCTCAGTCATCCTCATGATCCCACACCTCAGTCATCCTCATGATCCCACACCTCAGTCATCCTCATGATCCCACACCTCAGTCATCTTCATGATCCCACACCTCAGTCATCCTCATGATCCCACACCTCAGTCATCCTCATGATCCCACACCTCAGTCATCTTCATGATCCCACACCTCAGTCATCTTCATGATCCCACACCTCAGTCATCTTCATGATCCCACACCTCAGTCATCTTCATGATCCCACACCTCAGTCATCCTCATGATCCCACACCTCAGTCATCCTCATGATCCCACACCTCAGTCATCCTCATGATCCCACACCTCAGTCATCCTCATGATCCACACCTCAGTCATCCTCATGATCCCACACCTCAGTCATCCTCATGATCCCACACCTCAGTCATCCTCATGATCCCACACCTCAGTCATCCTCATGATCCCACACCTCAGTCATCCTCATGATCCCACACCTCAGTCATCCTCATGATCCCACACCTCAGTCATCCTCATGATCCCACACCTCAGTCATCCTCATTATCCCACACCTCAGTCATCCTCATTATCCCACATCTCAGTCATCCTCATTATCCCACATCTCAGTCATCCTCATTATCCCACATCTCAGTCATCCTCATTATCCCACACCTCAGTCATCCTCATTATCCCACACCTCAGTCATCCTCATTATCCCACATCTCAGTCATCCTCATTATCCCACATCTCAGTCATCCTCATTATCCCACATCTCAGTCATCTCATTATCCCACATCTCAGTCATCCTCATGATCCTCCTGAACTGTGTCAGCAGATGCAGTGGTCCACACCTCAGTCATCCTCATGATCCCACACCTCAGTCATCCTCATGATCCCACACCTCAGTCATCCTCATGATCCCACACCTCAGTCATCTTCATGATCCCACACCTCAGTCATCTTCATGATCCTCCTGAACTGTGCCAACAGCATCACTGGTCCACGCTTCAGTCATTCTCATGATCAAGAAACTCGTCAGGCGATTTAATCTGGCGTATAAACCAAAGTTTTACCTTCATCAATCCTCTTAGCTGCTGCTTGTATCTAAAACCATAATTAGAAAAAAAATGACATAGTGACATAATTAATGGTGAAAGAATTGCCACAAATTTTCACAAGTGATTTTATTAAATGGACAGTAATATTTTAAGTGTATGATAGTCTTTCCCATGTGTTCTTGTGGATACTTCACAATCATATCCTCATTGTTGTGCCCGAGTAACAACCCACAGGAGTACTACTGACTTCCAGGAATCATGTCTTCTCCAACAGATCCCTTCATTGGGGTATTTTGATGTTCCTAATGGCTATTAATTCAAGGAATTGGAGCAATTTTCCCCTTTCTTTAATCAAACTTGATTGCCTTGTATTCCCCAGGTGTTGTGGCACCAGTAGCGCTTCCCTATGAATATAAGAATATTATTAATGTTCCCAAAGGGTGACCCAGGAACTAGGCTGTAGGTTAAAAGAGTCAGAAACTTCCTCGCATCATTTATATATGCATTATGCTTTTGAAGCCGGAATTGAATAGCATGAGAAGCTGAGTTTCGTGGAACATGGCATCCAATACTGTAGTCTGTCAGTGTTTACCACAAGCTCCTTCACGATCCCTCATTACCTAACATATATTCAGAAGCTTTGTGTGAACTGGATATTCTTTCTCAGCTTTCCGTAGTTGCTTCAAAATTTACCATTTAATGGAAGAAATAAGTGCTAGTCACCCTTTATTACCTTGGTCACCCCTTGTATCACTCTGTAATACTTCGTCCTCCTTGATCACTCCGTGTCCCCCATGGTCACACTTCGTCCCCTTTAGTCCATTAGTCACATCTTGTCCCCGTTGGTCACCTATTATCCCTCTCTGGACGTATCTGTCCCTCCTAGTCATCCTCCAATCCCCATTTACCAAAGAGTAGAGATCTTCCTCGATATTACATTGTGGCTTTGTCCTTTATAGAGGGTCAGCAGCAGCCAAGTTAGCTGCAGAGGTAATGAAGGCAACGGAGAGAGTTCTTCAACTCAATACCAGGTGAGTCTACAACACCTTGTTGCACACTCCAACTGTTGTCCTCACGATCTGACATAAGCATTGAACTCTTCAATAGCTTGTGCATGGATATTATATTCTTTGATTTTTTTTTTTTTTTGCCAGAGACATTTAAGCTTTAGCATATTTCTCAAGTAAACTTCATATTGTAATTCAGCCTAATGCAGGTAAATTTATGGGAATTGAAATGATGACGGGTCAACTGGTTGAAAATTTATTGTAAAGAGCATTGTCAGTCGCAAACATTGCTACATAAGTTCCGTCATAAAATGGGGATAGGTCAGGAATCATGAGGCTTCTGGTTATTTCTGTAAGTTCATTTATCTGGAAACAAAATAATTTGGAACTCGATTACGTATATTTATTTAGTTGTGGAAATGCTCCAACAGCAGCAAGCAAGGAGTCAGTTAGGTTAGGTTAGGTTAGGTTAGGTAAGGTTTGTCAGGAAACAGGACAAGTGTTTCCTGACGCGGGTCTTAGTCAGATGATGACCCGCCGTTGGAGCTTTTGGTCATCTGACCGAGGCCTTCCGCTGGCTTACCGGTCCACTCCTTTAAAATTTATGGTCATAATTATAACCATTTATAATATGTAAGGAATCAGTGATTGGATTTTAGAGAATATATATACAAAAATTCAAAGAATGTTGATGCTAATGCCAAAGTAGTTGATATTGAGAGGGTAGTGTATAAAACCCCTCTATGGTGGTAACTGTGTCAGTGTTCTTACTTAAGTTGTAAAATTATTGAGGTTTCAGGTCAGTCAATCCGGAAGTTATGATATCAATAATGCTTTAACCCATGAAGTAAGAACTAAAGGCAACGCTTTTTGTCTATATATTGATGTATACGCGCACCTCTCCATGTATATGCGTTGATGTATACATGACTCTTACTGAATATACAGTGATGGATGCACACCCCTCCCCCCTCGGTGTATACAGATTGATGAATACACACAACTTGGTGTACATGCATTGATGCATACACACTTTTCTGTGTATACATGCATCATGGGTATACATTAGTAGTTTGTAATATTTTTCTAGCTAAACTTCACTTCAGGATATTAACCTTTGCCCTCAGGGTCATACAACGCCTAGGGAGTGGAAGGTTTGATTTTAGAAAGAAAAGAGTAATTCCAATTCCTTGGATCAAGAAGTATATGTCAATGGTATAAAAACAGACAATTAAATCATGTGTAACATCTCGGTTGATGTTTCGCCAGCTAGACAAATTTACGATTGACAAAAATTGGTTGATGGTGAGAAAGAGGTACCAGGTAACGGCCAGTGGGTCTGCCAGTGCTGTTCTCTTATATAGTAATGAAATGTACAAAAAAATGACCTAGTCGGTGACGAGGTTTTATCGTCTAACAGTGACCTAGCATCAAACGAGGTCAGCGCAGAGATGAGCAACACGATGGAGATGTACATGGTCAATATAACGGAGACCTTCGCTATCTTCGGCGTCAACGGCACCCAGAACGCCACCTTCAACAACACCTTCAATTCCACCGTCACCTCCAGGGGCGGCGGTGTGTTCTCAGACGAAGCTCAGGACTTCGGCAACGACGCCTCCTGGATACTGACAGCCACTTTCATCATCTTCACCATGCAGTCAGGTGAGCCCAGGAGACAGTCAGATGAGAGTAAGGGAAGTCAGGTGAGCCCAGGAGACAGTCAGATGAGAGTAGGGAAAGTCAGGGGAACCCAGGAGACAAGTAAGCCAAGTAACAATCAGGTGAACCCAGGAGACAGATGACCCTAGGGGAAGTCAGGTGAAAACAGGAGACAGGTGAGCCTAGTGACAATCAGGTGAGCCCAGGAGAGTCAAGTGAACCTAGAGACAACCAGGTGAAGTATAAGCTGACTATTACATTCACAAATTACACAAGGAAAATAGAATAGCACCTTTTGTAATGTTATGACCATTCACTGCCTCAGGAATGAAAATATAATGTCAAGAAAATCAGAGAAGTTCCTTGAGGCTGTATAAATATTATTTTCGTATTACCTTTGTAATTATTTTCTAATAGTTTTTTTAATAAGTAAAGAATTGTAAATTATAACTCGAGAATGAAAACTACTAATTCTTTATGATTCACATAGCTGATATGATATATGCACTTCATGGGTACTTTCTGCCATGGTCTTAGGTTTTGAGTTACTAAAATCTTTATATCATACTAAGCACATAGCTAACGTATTATGTGAAACTTACTAGTAAAAATACTCAAAGGAACATAAGATGAAGGGGAAATTCTGAGGTATACACCTGACAGCAAACTAAAATGAATCCTCTTATTCTAAGAATTTTTTCTTAAAAAAGACTTTCAAAATACTGTACTTCGTGCCTTGAACAACATTACTCGCTCTGTACCATTCACTTACGGTATATGCATGTGAGACTACAATAGCAAATCACTTAAACTCCATTATTTAAAAAAATCAACAAAAATCTCCTTTCAGGTTGTACATAACACACGCCCAAACTATTCAAAGATTCAGATTTACTAAACACAACATCCGCCTCAGGTACTGTGCAAACTGTACATACAGGACACTCATAACAAAAGTTAATGTTCAGTTTAGGACCTGGTTTTGAGCCTTACGCCTAGCAGTGTGTAAATTCTCAGTTATTAAGTTGGTGGTGCAGTGGAGACTTATCTTTTGGGCCAATGGTGAAAAAAAGGGTTGTATTTTTTTGTAATCAAATAAAACTTAACATGTTAAATCAACCTAACCTAACCTAAACCAGGAGTTTAACTATGTTAGTTAAGGTTGGGCTGCAAGGTTAAGTTTGGTTGCCAAAAAACAGCTTTTCCCATTTGCACAAAACCTAACTAACTGACTCCACTAGGTTTTGTGGCTGCTGGATTTATGTTGCCTCATGCTAAGCATTTATTATGATAATTATTATTATGAATATTATTATCATTATGATTATTATTATTATTAATATTAATACATTCATGGGGAAGCGCTAACCTTTCAGGGGCCATATAGCGCCTGAGGGAATGGGAGGCATTCATGTTCGATCAAGGACGGGGAGGGCAGGTCCAGTTCCATGAATTAAGAGCCCCTCACCGGTATCAGGGAACCTTCCTTGAGGGAAGAGTTAAAAAAAATACACGAAACTCAAGCGTATCTTCTTGTGGTGTGGCTAGGCTTCGGGCTGCTGGAGTCGGGTTGTGTGTCGATGAAGAACGAGACGAACATCATGATCAAAAATGTGGTGGACGTGGTGCTGGGAGGCTTCACCTACTGGCTCTTCGGCTATGCTCTCTCCTTCGGCAAGTCAGAGTGGACCAATTCGTTCTGTGGGTGGGGAGACTTCGCCATTAACCCCAGTGAAGAAACCATGGGAACCATCTATACCACTTTCTTCTTTCAGCTCTCCTTCGCTACCACAGCCACTACCATTGTGTCGGGAGCCATTGCTGAAAGGTTAGTTTAATATCTTTATTATGCACCCCATATCCATCCTGTGGTCGGTAGACAAACAGATTACTGAGGCGCATAATGGATCCAGGGACTGGGCCCCAAAGTTTTGATAGCTAAACAAGTTAGTGGTAAATGAACTGTTTACATATTTATATTTGGTTATGTTCGTAACGAGTTATTTATGCAGATATGAAAGAGGTCACACACAGAAAAAAATGTTTAAAAGTGGTAATGCATTATTTACAGCGGGTAAAATCAGGGTATTTTTCCAGAACAGATGGTAATATACCACTGTGGATAAAATACTTTGACAATCCTTGAACATTTCTATTTCTGATTGAGTGAGTTGTTTCTGAACTCATTAATATTATCGTATTCCAGTACATAATGAAGGAAGGTGTGACAATAGTCTATCTGACAAAGTTTACATGGCGGTGATTTAACCTGGCAGAGAGACACTGGTAACCCAGCTTGTTGGAAGGTGCTCTGACAACTGGTAACCCAGCTTGCTGGGAGGTGCTCTGACAACTGGTAACCCAGCTTACTGGGAGGTGCTCTGACAACTGGTAACCCAGCTTGTTGGAAGGTGCTCTGGCAACTGGTAACCCAGCTTGTTGGAAGGTGCTCTGGCAACTGGTAACCCAGCTTGCTGGAAGGTGCTTTGACAACTGGTAACCCAGCTTGTTGGAAGGTGCTCTGGCAACTGGTAACCCAGCTTGCTGGAAGGTGCCCTGACAACTTATAACCCAGCTTGTTGGAAGGTGCTCTGGCAACTGGTAACCCAGCTTGCTGGAAGGTGCTTTGACAACTGGTAACCCAGCTTGTTGGAAGGTGCTCTGGCAACTGGTAACCCAGCTTGCTGGAAGGTGCCCTGACAACTGGTAACCCAGCTTGTTGGAAGGTGCTCTGACAACTGGTAACCCAGCTTGTTGGAAGGTGCTCTGACAACTGGTAACCCAGCTTGTTAGAAGGTGCTCTGACAACTGGTAACCCAGCTTGTTGGAAGGTGCTCTGGCAACTGGTAACCCAGCTTTGTTGGAAGGTGCTCTGGCAACTGGTAACCCAGCTTGTTGGAAGGTGCTCTGTCAACTGGTAACCCAGATTGCTGGAAGGTGCTCTGGCAACTGGTAACCCAGCTTGCTGGAAGGTACTCTGGCAACTGGTAACCCAGCTTGCTGGAAGGTGCTCTGGCAAATGGTAACCCAGCTTGTTGGAAGGTGCTCTGACAACTGGTAACCCAGCTTGCTGGAAGGTGCACTGACAACTGGTAACCCAGCTTGCTGGAAGGTGCTCTAACAACTGGTAACCCAGCTTGCTGGAAGGTGCTCTGGCAACTGGTAACCCAGCTTGCTGGAAGGTGCTCTGGCAACTGGTAACCCAGCTTGCTGGAAGGTGTTCTGGCAACTGGTAACCCAGCTTGTTGGAAGGTGTTCTGGCAACTGGTAACCCAGCTTGATGGAAGGTGCTCTGACAACTGGTAACCCAGCTTGCTGGAAGGTGCTCTGGCAACTGGTAACCCAGCTTGCTGGAAGGTGCTCTGGCAACTGGTAACCCAGTTGTGGAAGGTGCTCTAACAACTGGTAACCAGCTTGCTGGAAGGTGCTCTGACAACTGGTAACCCAGCTTGCTGGAAGGTGCTCTGACAACTGGTAACCCAGCTTGTGGAAGGTGCTGACAACTGGTAACCAGCTTGCTGGAAGGTCTCTAACAACTGGTAACCCAGCTTGCTGGAAGGTGCTCTGGCAACTGGTAACCCAGCTTGCTGGAAGGTGCTCTGGCAACTGGTAACCCAGCTTGCTGTAAGGTGTTCTGGCAACTGGTAACCCAGCTTGTTGGAAGGTGCTCTGGCAACTGGTAACCCAGCTTGATGGAAGGTGCTCTGACAACTGGTAACCCAGCTTGCTGGAAGGTGCTCTGACAACTGGTAACCCAGCTTGCTGGAAGGTGCTCTGACAACTGGTAACCCAGCTTGCTGGAAGGTGCTCTTACAACTGGTAACCCAGCTTGTTGGAAGGTGCATTGACAACTGGTAACCCAGCTTGTTGGAACGTGCTCTGGCAACTGGTAACCCAGCTTGTTGGAAGGTGCTCTGACAACTGGTAACCCAGCTTGCTGGAAGGTGCTCTAACAACTGGTAACCCATCTTGCTGGAAGGTGCTCTGGCAACTGGTAACCCAGCTTGCTGGAAGGTGCTCTGGCAACTGGTAACCCAGCTTGCTGGAAGGTGCACTGGCAACTGGTAACCCAGCTTGCTGGAAGGTGCTCTGGCAACTGGTAACCCAGCTTGCTGGAAGGTGCTCTGGCAACTGGTAACCCAGCTTGCTGGAAGGTGCTTTGGCAACTGGTAACCCAGCTTGTTGGAAGGTGCTCTGGCAACTGGTAACCCAGCTTGCTGGAAGGTGGTCTGACAACTGGTAACCCAGCTTGCTGGAAGGTGCTCTGACAACTGGTAACCCAGCTTGCTGGAAGGTGCTCTGACAACTGGTAACCCAGCTTGTTGGAAGGTGCTCTGGTAACCCAGCTTGCTGGAAGGTGCTCTGACAACTGGTAACCCAGCTTGCTGGAAGGTGCTCTGACAACTGGTAACCCAGCTTGCTGGAAGGTGCTCTGACAACTTGTAACCCAGCTTGCTGGAAGGTGCTTTGACAACTGGTAACCCAGCTTGCTGGAAGGTGTCCTGACAACTGGTAACCCAGCTTGCTGGAAGGTGCTTTGACAACTGGTAACCCAGCTTGCTGGAAGGTACTCTGACAACTGGTAACCCAGCTTGTTGGAAGGTGCTCTGGCAACTGATAACCCAGCTTGCTGGAAGGTGCTTTGACAACTGGTAACCCAGCTTTCTGGATGGTGCTCTGACAACTGGTAACCCAGCTTTGGGTCTCGGAAGGTGCCTGACAACTGGTAACCCAGCTTGCTGGAAGGTGCTCTGGCAACTGGTAACCCAGCTTGCTGGAAGGTGCTCTGGCAACTGGTAACCCAGCTTGCTGGAAGGTGCTCTGGCAACTGGTAACCCAGCTTGCTGGAAGGTGCTCTGGCAACTGGTAACCCAGCTTGTGGAAGGTGCTCTGCAACTGGTAACCCAGCTTGTGGAAGGTGCCTGACAACTGGTAACCCAGCTTGTTGAAGGTGCTCTGACAACTGGTAACCCAGCTTGTGGAAGGTGCTCTGGCAACTGGTAACCCAGCTTGCTGGAAGGTGCTCTGACAACTGGTAACCCAGCTTGTTGGAGGTGCTCTGGCAACTGGTAACCCAGCTTGCTGGAAGGTGCCTGGCAACTGGTAACCAGCTTGTGGAAGGTGCTCTGGCAACTGGTAACCCAGCTTGCTGGAAGGTGCTCTGGCAACTGGTAACCCAGCTTGCTGGAAGGTGCTCTGACAACTGGTAACCCAGCTTGCTGGAAGGTGCTCTGGCAACTGGTAACCCAGCTTGTTGGAAGGTGCACTGACAACTGGTAACCCAGCTTGTTGGAAGGTGCTCTGGCAACTGGTAACCCAGCTTGCTGGAAGGTGCTCTGACAACTGGTAACCCAGCTTGCTGGAAGGTGCTCTGACAACTGGTAACCCAGCTTGCTGGAAGGTGCTTGACAACTGGTAACCCAGCTTGCTGGAAGGTGCTCTGACAACTGGTAACCCAGCTTGCTGGAAGGCTTGAACTCTGAAGGGGGGGGGGGGGGGGGGGGGGGGGGGGGGGGGGGGGGGGGGGGGGGGGGGGGGGGGGGGGGGGGGGGGGGGGGGGCTGGCAACTGGTAACCCAGCTTGCTGGAAGGTGCTCTGACAACTGGTAACCCAGCTTGTTGGAAGGTGCTCTGACAACTGGTAACCCAGCTTGCTGGAAGGTGCTCTGACAACTGGTAACCCAGCTTGCTGGAAGGTGCTCTGACAACTGGTAACCCAGCTTGTTGGAAGGTGCTCTGGCAACTGGTAACCCAGCTTGCTGGAAGGTGCTCTGGCAACTGGTAACCCAGCTTGCTGGAAGGTGCTCTGGCAACTGGTAACCCAGCTTGCTGGAAGGTGCTCTGACAACTGGTAACCCAGCTTGTTGGAAGGTGCCTGCAACTGGTAACCCAGCTTGCTGGAAGGTGCTCCTGACAACTGGTAACCCAGCTTGTTGGAAGGTGCTCTGACAACTGGTAACCCAGCTTGTTGGAAGGTGCTCTGACAACTGGTAACCCAGCTTGTTGGAAGGTGCTCTGGCAACTGGTAACCCAGCTTGTTGGAAGGTGCTCTGGCAACTGGTAACCCAGCTTGTTGGAAGGTGCTCTGGACAACTGGTAACCCAGCTTGTTGGAAGGTGCTCTGACAACTGGTAACCCAGCTTGTTGGAAGGTGCTCTGACAACTGGTAACCCAGCTTGCTGGAAGGTGCTCTGGCAACTGGTAACCCAGCTTGCTGGAAGGTGCTCTGGCAACTGGTAACCCAGCTTGTTGGAAGGTGCTCTGACAACTGGTAACCCAGCTTGTTGGAAGGTGCTCTGGCAACTGGTAACCCAGCTTGTTGGAAGGTGCTCTGGCAACTGGTAACCCAGCTTTGTTGGAAGGTGCTCTGGCAACTGGTAACCCAGCTTGCTGGAAGGTGCTCTGGCAACTGGTAACCCAGCTTGCTGGAAGGTGCTCTGGCAACTGGTAACCCAGCTTGCTGGAAGGTGCTCTGACAACTGGTAACCCAGCTTGTTGGAAGGTGCTCTGGCAACTGGTAACCCAGCTTGTTGGAAGGTGCTCTGACAACTGGTAACCCAGCTTGTTGGAAGGTGCTCTGACAACTGGTAACCCAGCTTGCTAGAAGATGCTCTGACAACTGGTAACCCAGCTTGCTGGAAGGTGCTCTGACAACTGGTAACCCAGCTTGTTGGAAGGTGCCCTGACAACTGGTAACCCAGCTTGCTGGAAGGTACTCTGACAACTGGTAACCCTGCTTGTTGGAAGGTGCCCTGACAACTGGTAACCCAGCTTGTTGGAAGGTGCACTGACAACTGGTAACCCAGCTTGCTGGAAGGTACTCTGACAACTGGTAACCCAGCTTGTTGAAGGTGCCCTGACAACTGGTAACCCAGCTTGTTGAAGGTGCACTAACAACTGGTAACCCAGCTTGTTGAAGGTGCACTGACAACTGGTAACCCAGCTTGTTGGAAGGTGCCTGACAACTGGTAACCCAGCTTGTTGGAAGGTGCTCTGACAACTGGTAACCCAGCTTGTTGGAAGGTGCCTGACAACTGGTAACCCAGCTTGTTGGAAGGTACTCTGACAACTGGTAACATAAATGTGGTCAACATGTATCACTTTTCAAATTAATTGTTAGTTTTGAAACTTGTTAGACTAACAATAATACGTAGTATTTTTGTCAGTTTTCAAGCATTTTAATGGGAACATTTTTTTAAAGATATTGTCAAAACACCTGTATGTGTAATATATATGTACTTAAAGTATTTGTATCCACGTAAATATTCACCAGTTGGCCAAAATCTTTAAAATATATGCGGTAAAAATTGCTTGAAGGAAAATGAATAACAATACCTAAGTGATTTTATAAAGCTGGTTTAGTGATTCGTTGAACTTATATCCTCTTATATTTTTAAATAAATAACTTCCAAAAACCTTAAATTGAGCCTACAAATAAATTTACAAAGTGAACATAATCCTAAAAAATCCACACACCAAATGTCACATCATCTTCAACTATTTTAAAACCCTTAAGATAAGATAAGATTTCTTCGGATTTTTAACCCCGGAGGGTTAGCCACCCAGGATAACCCAAGAAAGTCAGTGCGTCATCGAGGACTGTCTGTCTTATTTCCATTGGGGTCCTTAATCTTGTCCCCCAGGATGCGACTCACACCAGTCGACTAACAACCCAGGTGCCTATTTGCTGCTAGGTGAACATGACAACAGGTGAAAGGAAATATGTCGAAATGTTTCCACCCGCCGGGAATCGAACCCGGGCCCTCCGTGTGTGAAGCGAGAGCTCTAGCCACCAGACCACCGGGCCACACGTAGATATACGTTCACGTGCGTAGCTGACCGAACGTAGATCTACGTTTTATTTTTCATTCCCTCAAATTTAGTGCGATAGGCCTTAGTCGCTTAGACATGAGAGAATGGGTCTGCGCCCTCAGTGTGCGCAGTATTAAAAAATCTGGGACCACTTAGTACCTTGTGGGAGCTCCAGTTCGATTGAGTGCCAGCTAGAGCAAATAGTGTGGCAAACACCAGGGATTCAATGATGTTATGTCGCATTAACACTCCCTTATAAGAGGAAAGTTAAAATAGGTTAGATAAATACATGAGTGGCTGTGGGTGGTGTGAGTTAGACCTGACTAGCTGTGCTACTAGGTCTGATGCCATGCTCCTTCCTTCAGAGGATGTGACCTGACTAGGTGGGTGATTGGTCTAAGTTGGGGGGTGACATGAACCTGCCTTGCATGGGCCAGTAGGCCTGCTGCAGTGTTCCTTCTTTCTTATGTTCTTTTGTATTCGGCAGGCTGGCTGGCTTTGGCTGTCTCTCTATCTGTCTATAACTCTATCTGTCTATATCTCTATCTGTCCATGTCTTTGTCTGTCTATATCTTTGTCTGTCTATATCTTTGTCTATATCTTTGTCTGTCTATGTCTTTGTCTGTCTATATCTTTATATGTCTATATCTTTGTCTGTCTATATCTTTGTCTGTCTATATCTTTGTCTATATCTTTGTCTGTCTATATATTTGTCTGTCTATATATATATATCTATATCTATATGTCCTATGTCTCTCTCTCACATGTACACATAAGTACAGTTATTATACATAGTGTAAATTACCTAGGATAACCCAAAAATTCCAGGCAAATTGCTATACAATGCTTGTAGATATAATACATAATAAGCATGGAAACCCCTGGCAAGTAATACGCATCGTCACTTCTGCATCGTGTATAATACCTGTTGGCTTACGAGACGCACTCTGAGACTGAGACAAGCAGACGGAAAGACATAAGAACATAAGAACATAAGAAAGGAGGAACACTGCAGCAGGCCTGTTGGCCCATTCTAGGCAAGTCCTTCACATTCCATCCCACTAACAGAATATTTTCAATGCTACCCAAGA
>WNWK01019411.1:0-37866 GCA_009830355.1 Cherax destructor
ATTTTTATATTTGGGGAAAAATTACACCCCATTTTAAGGTCCCTTGGGGGAGGAATTTACCCCCTTTCTTTCCCCCAGGAGCATTCCTCCATTCCCCCCTTTTTTTTTTTTTTTTTATTTTTATTTTTTTTTTTTTTTTTAAAAAAACAAAAAAAAAAAAAAAAGGAAAGGGGGAAAACCAACCATGGCCCCCCAAACGTGAACCTCCCCGGGGGGCCCCCTTCCGATACCGCCCCCAGTCCCCCCCTCCTCGTTAAGGGAAAAACCCCTTTTTTTGGACATCTCTAACCCCTGTACCTCTTTTGCCGGTTCGTCACCTGTTTCATAGGGGTTCTCCCGGGCCCCCTTTTGACACATCTTACCTTCCCCTTCTCTCCCTTTCCCCCCCGGGTTTTTCCCCCTAACTTCTTTTTTCGTTCCCGCCCATGGAAAACCCCCCCGGCCAAAAACCCCCAAACCCTTAGATTTAATTTTTCTTGTTATTCGAAAAACCCCAACCTCCCTTTTTAAAATTTTTTTTCAATTTTTTCGGTGGAAAAATTTTTTTCTTAAAACCGCCCCCAACTTTTTAAACCCCCCCTTTACGCCATGTGGTAAAATATTCATTTCAGCTCTCAAAAACGGCACTTCATCATACGCCCGAAGGGGGGGCCCCTTTTATGATTTTTCTTTTTTTTACCCCATAGATCTATTCCTATCCTATTAAAAAACTTTTTTTCCCCTTTTTTAATTCTTGTAGGGTACGTCTTTTTTACCCCACACCATTGTAAGGAATTCAGACATTGGTGAAAATTTTTTTTAAGCAGCACTAAGAACTCTATTTTGGGTGATTTTTTTTTGTCCCCCCCCAAAAAAGAAGACGTTATCCTTGCAAAAGCTCATTTAACTTTGACTGCCTGAACTCCCCCTTTTTACATTGCAGGTCACGTTTCAAGTTCAAAAAGGGGACCCCTACCCCAACAGTGTAGAAACTGCTGGCGTTTTGGTCATCCAGGGAAATATTGCTTATGGCCGAATGCCCAGTCTTGGGGGGAAACCATGCAGTCCTTCTTTATTTCCTCCCCCCCCCCCAAATGTCATGAGGCCATCCATCGTACTTCCCGTTTCGGTTTAGGGGGAAAAGGGGGAAACCGTTGTCTCAAAGAGGGGGGAAAGGGTTCTTTTGCGGGGGCCTCTCTCATCTACGCCTTCAAGGGGGACTTCCCTGTTTTCCCCTATTTTTTAACTAAACGCGCCCCACTTCTGGGGTCCCAACTTCCTTTTGTGGTTACAACATCCCCTCACCCCTGTCTGATCCTTTTGCTGTTCTTGGTTCAGGTCCCCCTTTTGGATCCATACTTCCACCCCCCTTCCCCCCTCATCCACAGTTCTGTGTCTACACGCCCCCATCCCCACCAAGTTAGCCCCCCCTTCTCAAAGTCCGGAAAAAACCCCATTCCCCGGGTTTTTCGCCCCCCGTTTTTTTAACGTGTGGGGTTCATCCCCCCCTCCTACAATATCTTCATCCCCTGTCCCCTCCAATTTCCCTTTCCCCTGACTGTCCCCCCCCAGGCCACTTCCACTCCTGTCCCCCCCCGCCCCTTCGACATTTTCCCCTTTTCCATCCCCTTTCCCCTCTACTTTAGTACAGTCTATAGTCTCCCCGAAGGTTGCTCACTCTCCTTCCATTTCTAATGTAGCCCCACATTCTGCATCTTTCTTTCCAAAATCGGGAAGCTATCGCAGAATTTATTGCAGAGTCTGGAACGTTGATGGACACCGCCACTTTCGGTTCCTCCTCCTCTCTTTTTTGTCTACACTCCTCCCCCTTCACAGCGCCCCATTCCTCTGTTTGGGGGTTTTTTTCCCCCCCCCCCCACACGTGGACTTTTCTAACCATAGATACCTCTAACTTCGATTTCTATCTTACTCCCTATAAATCATGGTTTTTTGTAGTGGAATACCGAGGCCTCAGGGGAAACCCCCGGGGGAGCTGCAGGGGTTGCCCCCCCTTTCCCCCCCGTTGGTGTCTTTTTGGAAAAAACCCCCAAAATTTAATCCTCTGTTATCCTGCCCTTTTCAGGTTATGATTTCTTATATTCATCGGACCCTTTTTTTCCCAGGGAAACCCTTTTTAAAAAAAGTGCTTTCCCCTTTTACGACTGGTTTTTCCATACCGCGCCCCATGTTCATTTTTTCTACATTACACCACAGCCCGTATCCACTTGAAAAAATTGGGTTTTTCCTCTGTTCTTTATATTTTTTCCCCCTTTTTAAGCATTGTAAACCCCGGGTGTTGATTTTCGGGGTTTTTTCCTTGCCCCACCCCTTCTATTATTTTTGGGGATTTTAACCCACACCATTTTCTTCGTGGGGGGGCACACTGTGACCCCGTGGGGGGCCCCCGTTGGAGGCTTTTTTTTGTTTTCCCCCTTTTTTTTTAAAAAGGGGGGAGTCCTACCCATTTTGATCCCAACTCATTCTTTCTCCCCATCGATCTTTCCATCTGCCCCCTTTATCAACTTTCTGTGACTTCACCTGGTCTGTCCCCCCGGGGCTTACAATAGCAATCATTTCCTAATCATCCTTAGGTCCCCTTCGTATTCTCCACCTCCTCGTACCCCCCGCTGGAATTTGCCCGGGGCGAAATGGGACCTTTACGCACACCTTACTGCCCCAGGGGTTCCTTCCTCGTCCTCCATTGATGAGGTTTTACATCCCCTTTTGTCCCCCCTTTTCACACCCTTCACATTCTACCCCCCCAAAACCCCGAGCAAGCATTCTCAAAAGGGGGGGCCTTGGTGGTCCCCCCGCTTGTGCTCAGGCAGTACATTTGACCCCCAGCATCTTTACGGCTGAATTGTATCCATTCTTGTGGCACTTATCCGTATTGCATCTATGCCTGTGTCACCTTTTTGGGTCTTTTTTAGACCCTTAGTCCCCTTTTCAGGCTATCCGTAAAATTGATACACCTCCCCCCCTAGTTCTTCGTATCCAACTTTGGTTTCGCCGATTTTTAGCAAGCAAAAAAATATTGTTTATTGTTGGGCCCCCGGTCATGTTGATTTTCGGGGGAAGGGGAAAGGGAGACACTGCTGTGCGGCCGCAGTACATGCCCTTTCCCCGTTTCATATAGAGGTTTTCCCCTTTCCCCGGGCTATTTTTGGGGAAAATTTCTACCCCCTTTTTGCACCCATTGGCAACAATGCTTGTTTTTACCTCAAAAAAAAATTTCATTCTATTAAACCGACTATGGGTTTTTTTGGGGCCCTTTTCCCCAATGTCAGGGTTGGGAGACAAATTTTTTCCCCCCCCCTTTGCAGACACTCTCGTTTTACTCACGGGTATCTCATGGAGGGGCTCCCTCCCCCCCTCTGTGAGCATTTGGGTTTCCCCGTGTCTGTTCGACATTTTCCCCGGGTTTGGGTTGCCCCCCTATCAAAAACACTAGAATTTCCCCAAAGGTGTCTTTGCTCTGGGGCCCCTTTTTTTCCCTCCCTTCTTGCTGATGGACCCCCCTTTTTAAACCTGACTTTTCCCCCTTAATTTTTGACAGAAACTGACTTCCCTACAAAACCTGAAAGATTGAACCTCTAGCACCACCCTCAGTCCCCCCCTCGATCTTTTGCTCCCCCCTATCCCCCACTATCCACTGTCCTGCTGCCCCATACCCCCCCTAATCATCCATCTTCCTCTTACAACCCATTCTCCCTGCATCCTGAAAAACCTGCAGTGCGGGGGCCCCTCTGTGGTTTAGTTTTTCTATTTGATTATAATAATAATAATAATAATGATAAATCCTCTTCCTCCTCACCCCCCCCTTTTTTTTCCCCTTCCCCCATTTATACCCGGGGAGTTTCCCCCCCGGCATTTTTTTTTCCCCCAGGTGGGGGGAAGGGGACGTGGTCCATCCCATTCCGTTGAGGTCCTTGGCGGTGGTGTTTTCCCCCGGGAAATTTTGGGGATCGCCGGGGACCCCCGATCCCCCCGGCTCCCGGGGGGGCCCCCTTGGGTATCTTTCCGGGCGCAGGGTATCTCTGGCCCCACCTTTCTTTTTCCCCGGGGGGTGGCCGAAGGCGGTATGTTTTGTGGCGGATATCCGGCCGCCCTTTTTTTGCCGGGGCCGAGGTGGCTCTGGAGGGGGGATTTTCCCCCCGGACCCGGTTTATGGCATGAAGGGTGGGGTAGGCACGGGGCCCCAAAACCCAGCATTTTCACTACTTGTGGTGTTGACCCCCTTTTTGGGCACGGAGGGGGTTTTAAACCCCTTTTTTCCCCATTCCTCCTGGGAGCTTTTCCCCCCAAAATTCCCCCCCTTTTTTTTTATTCTTTTTTTTATTTTTATTTTTTTTTTTTTTTTAAAAAAAAAAAAGAAAACAAACCCCCTAACCATGGCTGACCTCCCCCAAAATGAACCCACTCCCCCGGGGGCCCCCCTTCCCCCTGATACCACACCTAGTTCTGACCCCCCCTGTTAATGGACAACCTTTGGACACCCCAAACCCCTGTACCTCGGGCTGATGCCGGTTCGTCACCTGCTCCAAGTACCTGGATTCCAACTGGCCCTTCGTTCTTCTCTGACCTTAAATTCCGGCTTCTCCCTTTTGGGTGCGGTTTTTTGGGATTGCTCTCCCACCCCCGTTGGACCACTTCTCCCCCCACATTCAAACGACCAAGACCCCTACATGAAGATTCGACATTCCTTCTCGTTCATCTCAAAACGACCAGCCGCCCCGCACTTTTTTTTTACACTACCAATGAACAAAGTTTTTATTTAAGACCGACTTCTCCTAATACCTATTTTTCAGATCATAGATTGGTAAGGCTCCCCACAAAAAGGAAAGATATCTCTTTTTTCCTTCCCCAAAAAGCAGCACTCCACATCACGGTCCAGAATGCGGGGTTTAAACTCGGATCTTTCTCTTTACGACCATAGATATTATTCCTATCTATTGACAAACATCATTCACTAATTTTTGTAGGGTACCGTCTTTTTTCCCCCCAAAATTTTCCCCAAAGGGGAAATTTTCCCGACATGTGGTGATGACTTTTTTGGGGCAGCGGCCCCCAAAAAAACCCTATCCTTAAAGTTGACACTTTTGTCCTCCCTGCCAAAAACCCCCGACGTTATCCTTGCAAATAGCTCATTTAACATTTGACTGCCGTGAACTTCCCCCCCCTTTGGGCTACATTGCGGGGCACCGTTTAAAAATTGCAGGTCCCCTTTTTTAAAAATTCGAAAGGGACCCTACCCACAACAGTGTAGAAACTGCTGGCGTTTTGGTCATCCAGCGAAATATTGAGGTCCATGGCCGAATGCCCAGTTTTTTTGGGGCCCGGGGGACCATGCCAATCCTTGAAAACTACCCCCCTCTTGCCTTAACTGTCATGGGGGGCATCCATCGTTTTCCCCGCCTTTTTTCAGGTTTACCTGAATGAGCGGGGAAAACTTTTACGCACATTTACCCCTTTCGAAGTTCCTTCCTGGGGCCCCCATTGATGGGGTTTTTAAAATCTCTTTTCTCCTCCCGTTTTCCACGGCAGCTTCACATTCTATTTCCAAATTTAAAAACATTCTCAGAAGTGCATGCCTTGGGGGTCCCCGTTTTTTGACGGGCGGGCGTTTAAAAACGCTGCGTTGGGCGGGGGTGGGGATAACAGAACCATAGAAAAATCCTTGATTTTAACCCCCAAAAGTGCAATTGCTCGCCGTTTCATATGTGATCCCCCAAAGCACTTGCGGGGAAAATTACATTTCTATGGTCACTTCGGTTTCCCTTTTAATGGGGAAGTCTGGAAGAAAGTGCGGAAATTAGTGGAAAATTTTTTCCCCCCCCCCCGGCCCCCGTTCGGGTTGCCAGTGTCGTTTTGGGACACCCCTTGCCATTCCCCCTGAAATTGGTAATCATCGGGGGCCGCTTTTCCCCCAGGGTCTCGTCAATCCCCCCTTTTTCCTTTTTTTAAGTTTGCCAGGGGGGTTAAAGACCTTAGTTTTTTTTTGTCTCAGAGGGGGGAAACTTATAATGTCCCTTTTTTCCCTTCAAGAACTGGAGGCAACACACTCTGCTTGCTGATCATCGGCAGCGGGCCAGATGGTACATTTTTGTATGCTTCAGCATTTACACCCCGTCTGCTTTTACTGTCTGTAGTGGTTGAAAAGGGTTTAAACAAAGATGGGGGTGACAATAACAATGTACTCTCTATCCGCTCCATAACAAAACACAATAACAAAACAATTATAAATGACTAAACCCCAAAAAAACATAGTATTTAACTCATGTAATCCCCAATAACCAAATGTAATCTTTGTATCATGTCCAAAAAAAAAAAAATTAAAAAAAAAAAAACCCCCCTACTGCTCCCAACCCTTACATTCCCCCTTTTTAAAATTACATTATATCATCCAACTTATAAATCCAACCTATCGGGAAAGGTTTGTTCCTTTTGGGAAACCCCCATTTGGGGGGTTTTTTAACTGTCTGGGGCCCCCAAAACCTTTTCTCACAGGGGGGGGGTTCCCCCTTATCAAACCTCCCAGGAGGCCCTTCCTGTATAAAAACCCCTGCTCTTTAAGTTTATTCCCAAATTATTATCTGTTGTAATTTGTCTAAACAATTCCCCCGTTTTGGTATTTTGGGGAATCAGTGGTTGTTCCCCCCCCAAAACCCTTTGGGCATGAGCTGATCTATCCCCCTTTTTTCCATATCATGTTCCAAACCCTCTAATTAACACTTTGTAATTAAAAAACCCTAATACCCCAAAAAATTTTTCCCCCTTTTCTCCCCAAGGGCCCCCTTTTTCCCCAAAGTTTTTTGCATCATAGCATCATCAACTTTAAATTGTTTCACCTAGCCTTGAAGGTCACCAGCAGGCATGTTAGGCAATAAATTTTTTTTTTTTAACATGACATTCATGAACAGTCAGATCTGATTTGACAAAATTATAATCAGATAAAAATACACTTTTTTTTCACCATCCATATTTAAAATTATTTACTATTTTGGGGGTAATACAGCATCTACCCCGTTTCCTCTTTGATTTTGTCAAATGATAAGTGTTTGAAACGAGGGACTCTACTAATCTCACATTTTCCCGGGGAAAGGGGTCCCCACCAAGCTGTGATCTTCAATAGGTAATCTACTAAATGCATCTGCAATAACTTTTTTCCCTTTCCAAACCTTGAATGACAATTCATAATCATACTGAGCTAATAACAGACCCCTAACCCCAATTCGGGGATTTGCATTTACTAGAATATTTTTCCCCTTTTTTTTAAAAAACCCCCAGCAATGGTTTTTGACCCGGGGAGCAACAAATTTTCCCCCCTAAAAAAAAAATTTCCCGAATTTTTTAACAGCATACACCAAAGCTAGACCTTTATTAAGTTGAGAATAATTTGTTCTGCTGGAGAAATTTTCCCCTTTCTAAAAAATACACGGGTTTTTTTTCCCCGGCCTTTTTTCTACTTGGATTAACACACTTAACACCCACAGAAGAAGCATCAACCTCAAATTAAGGATGCCTCCTGAAAAATTTGGGGGAAAAAAGATGAACACACTAATTGTTTTTTTAAAAATTTGAACAGCTTCCTCTTCCACTGAAGACCACTCAAATGTAGCCGACTTGTTTACCAAATCATACAGTGGTGCCAAAAAATTTAAAAAAAAATTTTTTTAAAGAATTTACAATAAAAACACCATCCCCACAAAGGACTGAACTTCCCTGGGGGGGGAGGTGAAGGTAAATTCCAAAAAACCTCCACCTTCTGAAAGAAGGTTTAATACCTTCCCCCGAAATTTCATCCCCAGATATTCAATAGATTTTTGGGTTTTAACATGACTTAACTTATTCAGTACTACATTATGCTCTTGTAAAAAACTCAACACCTGCCTGAGTCTGACATCATGTTCAACTTCTTTTGGGGGCCCCATATTATGATATCTAAATAGGATGCAACCCCATCCAGGTTAACAAAAAATTGGGGGAAAAAAAATTTTGGGGAAAAAAACCCGATGAGGAAATTTCCCCCAAAAAATAATCTCTTATACGTATTTAAAAAAACCCCCTTTTGGGGATTAATTACTGGAGTTTACCTGGAGAGAATTTTAGGGATCAATGCCCCTGCAGCCCGGTCTGGACCGGCCTTTTGTTTACCGGGCCCGGGGGGTTTTGGGGGCCCCTCTGGGGGGCTGTAAATAAGAAAACCTTTTTCTAATTTTGAAAAATTTTTCCTTTTTTTCCCCTACAGACAATAATTCCTCAATCCTGGGTAAAAGGGGGGGTCTTTTTTCCCAAATTTAAAATTTTTTTATTTCATATTTAAAAACCCCCCTTTCTCATAGGCGAGTGCCCCTTTTTTACTGGTAAAATAGGTACAGACCATTCACTATGTGAAATAGGCCCAATAATGCCTTTCTGCACTAATTCTTCCTCAACCATTTTTTGTGAAAAAAAGGTACTGGCCTTGCTTTCACAAACTTAAAGGGGAAAAACATCCCCTTTTTTTATGAATTTTGGGGCCCCCATGCTGGGGATAGGGGTTTTTTTGAACCCCCCCCAAAATTATCTAAAAATTTTTAGCACTTCCAGTTTTTAATTTTGGAGATTCATCCAATCCCCCCCAAAGGGAAATCCCCCCCCCTTTTTATGAGGTCTTTCCCCCCAAGTTACTTTTTTGGATTTCACTACATAAAAACTTGTGACACCCCTAATTTATTATATCTTACCGGCAAAAAACCCCCCGTCCCAGAAGGGTATTTTCCAATTATCTTAAAGCAGTTACCCCCCAAGAACATTTGGGGTTTTTTGTGCCCCTTTTCTGCCTCTACCCAGTCTTTGGATAAAGTCCAGATTTTGGGGGGGCCCCCCTGTCAATCTCAAAAAAGGGGGCCCTTTTTTTGTTAATGATAAACCCATATTTCTCTGCCTTCATCAAAAAATTTATCCCCCCCAAGGCATATAAGCTCATCACTTCCCCATCCGCCCGGGGAAAAAAAACCGCCATCCAGCACCTTAATTGACTTTGTTCTAGGATAAAAATGGACCCTCGCCATTCGAATTTAATCCCTTCCAGGAGCTTGTTCTTAACAAAAAAAAAAATTTTTAAAAGGGGATTTTTAATTTTTCCCCCCCAAGGGGGAAAAAAAGGAAATAAATTAATCCGTTCCCCCCAAAACCAAAAATATATAAAAAAAAATATATTTTAATAAAAATTTTAAAAATTTACATAGACAAAAACATTAAATACTACAGTGCTGTATACTAAAAGTATTAGTAAATAAATGCAAGTCTTTTTCTTACCATTATTGAAGATTGTTGATGGCATAAGGAAAGGGGGGGGAGGGAGGGAGGAGGGAGGGAGGGAGGGGGGGTTAGTGTTTGGAAGGGGAACCCCCCTTTCCCGAAAGACTTCAGGTACCAAACCCCCATCTGGGGTTACTTCTTTCTTTTTTTTTTTAAACCCACTAGGCCCAAAACCGGGGGTCACTGGACACTTTAACAAAATTCTGTCCACAGTCCTCTGTTTCTGGGGCCTTTTAACATTTTTCCCCGAAGAAGGACATTTTTTGGGGCCCCAACATGCTGCCATTGGGTTGTTTAAATTTTTTAGGGGGGTATTTTCAACAAAATTTTCCCAATTTTTCCACATTGTACACATCTCCTTAATCTCTGAAGAAGGCACCTTCTTCACCCCCCCTTTTCCCCCCTCCTTCTCCCGTGAATCAATACCCCCAAAAACGGGGGTTTTTTCTCTTCCATTTCCAGCTCTTGCAGTTTTTTGAGTTGTTAGCCCCCCCCCGTCCCCCCGCACAACTCTTCCACATCATCGCCACTCACCTCCAACCCCATGGACTTCCCCCCAAATTTCCCCAATACAGTCCACAACAGGCCAGGGTCGGCAGGGTCAGGGTCAGCCTCAAACCCTTAAAAAACCCTCTGTTGGACACAACCTGGCCACAATGGTCTCCAAAGAGTTCAAAGTCCTTGAAGTCACTCCTCCCAAGCCTTGCCTAAAAAGGGGCCTATGCAGCTGTAGATTTTGGGGAAAAGATTTTTTTCCCGGGAAACCCCTAAGGGTAAATTTCCCCCTGCCCCGGGGGCATTTAAAAACACTTTTCAAACACTGCTTTTGTGTAGATTTTTTTAAGTTACAGATGACCTGCTGGTCCATGGGCTGGGGGAGAGGAGGGGTTTTGGAGGCAAGAACTTAGTTTTAAAAAAATTTTAAGTCTTCAACAGTGGGGGCTTCCATGTTTTCAGGATGTGAAGGAGCATTGTCCAGCAACATGAGGCATTTTTTTTCCAAAACCCTTTTCCCCTTTAGGTATTTTCACACTAAAACCCCTTTTGGATCCAGTCACTTAAAAGGGGGGTTTGTGACCCATGCATTATTAGCTCTCCACAAGACACACAACCCCTTTTTTACAAAAAATTTTGCCCCCTTTAACCTCTGGGATTTTCTGAGTGATACACAGTAAAGGCTTTAATTTAAAATCCCCACTAGCATTACTACACATCATGAGAGTTAGCCTGTCTTTCATAGGGTTCCCTTTGCCTTTTCTTCCTGAGAATGTAGGTCCTGTTGGGCATTTTTTCCCCAAAAAAAGGGCCCGTTTCGTCACAATTGAACACTTGTTCAGGTTTCAATTTTCAGTCCCTTTTTTTAGTCCTGAAACTCCTTTATGAATTTTTCAGCTGCATGTTTGTCTAACTGGAAACCTTCCCCCATGCCTTACCACATTATGTATGCCACTACGATTTTTAAACTCTCAAACCAGCCCCTTTTCTGGGTTTAAAAAATTTTTTACCAACAATTTTTCACTGGTTGCAGGCATTTTTCTTTAAAAAATCGGGCCCCCCAAAATTCCCTTTTTTCCCCTTTTACAAATAATTGACTCAGACACACTATCACCCGCTAACTCTTTATCCTTGATCCACACCCCGCCCCAAAAAATTCTCAATCTCTTTTGATTATTTGTGGTCTATTTTTGGGGGCCACAGTAACACCTTTTCAACATTAACCTTAAAATTTCCCCTTCCCTTTTTTTAAAAATAGAAAAAAGGGGTTTTTCCCGTTTTTGCCATATATCCTGGCAAGATCACACAACCCCAAAAACCCCTCTCGTATTTTTTTTTTATTTCCTTTTTTTATTTTTTTTGGTGTTTCTCACTTTTATCAGCCCAGGGGGGCCACTAGGAACTTTCTTGGGACCCATGGTAGCTTTTTTCACAGTCCCTTTTAAAAAAAAAAACTCCAAAAAAAATTTTTAAATTTAAATGTGAAATGTCTGGAGAAAACGTGCAGGGTATTGTTTCCAGTGTAAAAAAGCGGGGCTGGCTCTACGCCCCGCTGTAAAAGGGGGCCCGCGCCTGGGCCGACAGGTCACGAAAAATTCGTTCGACTCGCGATAATTTGTTCCCCCTGCCGAGCCGTTCAATTGGGTCCACTGTATCGCGGGGACTGCTGTGTCCTTGCTGTCCTGTTTTTTTTAATATCTTTGATACAGCCTTTGGAGACACTTTTTTTTGATTTTTTTCCCCACACTCTTTTTTCCCCAAAAAGGGTTTTTTTTTTGACACTTATGCCGTATAACCCTTGTGGTTTAGCGCTTCTTTTGATTATTATTTTAAAAAAAATTATGACACTTATTAAAAAAGTCTTTTTAAAAACCCCCCCAAAAAAATACTACTGTGCTGGGGAACCCCCCAAAGTTTACATTTCACAGCATTAATCACTTGTACCCCAGGAGCAGAGTTCTGATATGTAAAAAATGCCTGTTCCAAGTTCAAAGTTTGTCAAAAGTTTTTTGACTGCACACTTTCCCCAAAAAAAAATTTTCTGCAACTAGGTGGGGGGAAAAAACACCCCATCCACCACCGCCATAAACAACTGGTCCCTCACTCTGGGGTCAAATTTTGGCCCCCAAAAAGGGGGAGTTTTGGGGGAAAGCTTTTTTAAAAAAGTTTCTTCCTCTGCTGAAAAGCCAACAAACTGCGGGGTAGGCTTTTCCCTTTTATAATAACTTTTCAGTGCCACAAAAGTCATCTCCCCCGGTGTGGTAAATCTGGTGCCCACATTACCAAAACACTGTGTTTCGATCCCAGGGACACTGAAAAAATTCCCCTCTTGTTATCTTGCTCTTTAATTCCCCAAGTGAGCAAATTGGCTTCCAAAAGGCCAAAAACCCAAAAAATCACGGGGGTTAAAAATTCCAACCTTCCGGGCTCCATCCCCGCCCTTTTTTCTGCGAACCCCCGTTCTGCTGCAATGTCCCGGCTGGAAACCCCCACATTGGCCCATTGGCCCCCTATCCCTTGGTCTGTATCCCATCCTCGTCCCACTGAGTGGTTGTAGGTTAATCAAAGATAGGTAACAATAAAAACTCTCTATGGCTGCTCCAAAAAAACAACAACAATAAAAAAAAAATTTTTAAAATGACTGAACCAAACAAACATAGTATTTAATCCCCCTACTGCTCCAACCCCCTTACATTGTCTTTAATCTTTTTGGTAAAAGGGAGTTACCCCAATTTGGAAGTCGCTATTGTTCTCCTTTTCAAAAACCGGGTACTGGGACATGATCCCCCCCACTACCCCCCCATCCTTTACCAGTGCAGTTTGCAAGGTGATGGAACGTCTATTAATCCGGTCTCCTGGAGAAATTCCGGGGTCAACCCCCCGGGCCCCCGGTCCATGACCAGGCCTCTGTTGGCCCAAGCCTGATCAACCAGGCTGTTACTGCTGGCGCAGATCCAACATAACCAACCCCCCGGGCTGTCAGGTACCGATTTAGGTGCCTGTCCGTGCCTGTTGAAGACAGCAGGGTTTTTGGAATCCCCTGATGGCTGGGAGGCTTTTGAACAATTTGGGCCCCCTACACTTATTTTTTTGCCCTCAACGTTAGTGGCCCCCTGCTCTTCATTGGGGGATTTTACACGCCTCCAGCTTTTGTTTCGTGGGAGTGATTTTTGTGTAATTTGGGGTACTAAGCCCTCGAAATTTTCCTTTAAAATAATGTTCTCCCCCGCGTTCTAAAAAAGGTTTGGGGAATTCAACCCCCAGAGTTGGGTGGTTTACCCACTTATGGTTAAGGTTCTCTCCATTTTCAAGGTCAGCAATTTCACCTGCCTTGAAAGGGGAGTTAGTGTGCAAAATTTTCCAGCCTAGATAGAACAAGCGATCTGTGGCAACATGGGCTTGGCATCCCGGTTTTGAAGGTTCTATTATCCATCCTGTCATTTTCGAGCAGATGCAATTGTCTTTTTTTGGTCCTTGAAGGTGAGATCCTCTGACATGATCCTCCCAGGGGTTGACATTAGTTTTCGCTCTTTTGTGGTTGGAATTAGTTTTTTTCTCCCCAAAATTTTTTAAATTTTTCACGTTTTTGATCTGAGTAATTAAAATTTCTCATCATGAACTTCATATTTTTTCTGAGCCCATTTAAAGATTTTTATGTCTGCGGGTCTTTTCGTGTCTTCAACGGTGGACACTCAAAAAATTCGGGTGTCATCTGCAAGGAAGACAGGCACTGGAATCCCTTCAATATCTGATTTAGGATGAGGAAGGATGGGGAAGTACTGTGCCTTGTGGAACAGAGCTTTTTTCAGTAGCTGCCTCAGCCTTTACTCTGTTGACTACTACTCTTTGTGTTCTACATGTTAGAAATTATAGATCCATCTACCAACTTTTCCTGTTATTCCTTTATCACGCATTTTGTGTGCTATTACACCATGGGGACACTTGTAAAAAGGTTTTTCAAAATCTGTGTTTAAAATTCTTCTGTTTATCTTCTAGACATCAGGACCTTGTGTAGTGGTCCAGAGTTGGGACTGACAGGAGCGGCCTGCTCTAAACCCATGTTCCCCGGGTTTTCAAGTTAAATCAAATTTTGGGGATCTTGCTTTTAGAACCCTTTAAAAAATTTTTAGTAGGGGGCGTTAGCCAATTGGTCTGTAGTTTTTGCTTAGTAAATGTTTGATGTTTATTTAGAGACACACAGTGTTCTCCACTAGTCAAAATTTGGTTTGTGGGCCGTTCGCCATTGACCCCTTACTGCCGGGGGCGATATTCGTAATGCCGCTAATAACCACCGGTTATCGCCATTTTTTTTTTTTAGAAGGCTTATGCACAACTTGAAGTATAATATCTTGGGCCCCCCCCTTAGGCCTCCGAGGCCCTACCATTTCTCCTTAAGGCTTTCTTAACTGAAAGACATTTCCATGTCAGGTTAGTGAGCTTTCGGCTTTGTAAGGAAGGTGTCCCCGTTGTGTTCTGACACCACTCTTTTCCGATAAATAACGCATCAGTTTTCCCCTCCAAATTTGGCATCGGTTTTGGATGACTTTTTTTGGGTTGTGTGGGGGCTGACTGTCACCTCATTCATTTTCCCCCAACATGCTGTCAACTGAGTTTCCGATTGGGCCCCTTTGGGTTTAAATTTTTGTAGAAAACTCATAAATTCTTTTGACGTTCAGGGTCTCTGATCCCCCTTGTATTTTTTCCCCGTACCCGGGGGGCGTGATACATTCAGGTTTTGGCCTCCTGTTTGCCGCCGATTGTCGGAAACCTCATTCCCCCCAACCTTGTCTGGGCTGAACCCCCAAAAAACCTCGCACATCTTTCGGGGCTGATCGTAGCACTCCTCCCCTGCATTCCCTAATTTTATAGAAACTCGTTTGGTCCCCCAGATATATTCGGGGCCCCCCCTGCTACTCTTTCTACCCTTTAAACCCCCAACATCACCGGGTTCGTTTAGACTTGGTATTTTTCTTTTTCCCCGGTTGAGCCTCTCCACTTATTGAGGAATATAGAGATAGACAGTATAATAATTATGTGACATGTCAAGATATCTTAATGAAATAAATCCAACAAAAAATTTCCCCCAAATTTGTTTAAATATAATTGAAATGTAGATATAAACCAAATGTACAATTGTTAATCTTTCCTACCTGGCCCTTTTTTATCCATATGTTTGGGGCTCCCCCCAAGGATGGATTGGGGTGAAAAAACTCCCTTTTGTGGCAAAACAAATTATGTAGAAGGAAATTCCATCCTTGTCCAATCGTCGATCACATTGCATTCGCTTTATTTCGCTCCATGATCCCCCCAATCCTTCCATTAATTACTTTTCAGGCCCAGGCAGAAAACAAAAGGCTGCCCTATATTTTGCCATTCCCGGGCCGTTGGCCCAGCAATGGCCTATTTGGTAACTTTGCAACAATATACAAAAAACTTAGAGGACAAAAACGCGGTGACTCAGAAAAAAGGAAAATGGACCAAAAGAGGAGACCGGATTCAAATCCCCGACCCGCTCCCCGAGGTACAATCTGACAAGCAACGTTTTCCCTACACTGGTATGACTCCCTATCAACCCCCGTGTTAAGGGGGAATCAACATAAGGAAAACCAACAACAAAATACAAAAACTGACCGGTCAATTTAGGTAGTGTAGTGTCGATTTTTTCCCCAGTGCCGGGGGGGGGGGGAAAATGATCATTTAAAATGGCTGACTGACTTCAATCCCGCACCCGTTCAACTACGAAGCGACATTATAATTATAATGCAGTCCTGACCATCATATCAACTGAAGCAGGTTAAGGGAGGAAAAAGGAGAAACCGATAAATCTCAAAAAAACTCCAGGAATCCCAGGCTATACCCGGTTCTCGCCCCCCTCGTGCAAAATGGGGAAAAAGTGAATAGTTAAACAACCAAAAGGTTTTTAATAGCTGACTTAATTAAAAAAGTTCATTGGGGGGGGAAAAATAAGAGAAAAGCAAATCTAACGACAAAAAATCGAATCTGTCAGGGGCAGTGTTACAAAAAACCGATATCTATTAGTAAAACATCCAGTGAACACTAGAAAGGATGCCCCAGCATCCCCCCGTTACTGGACTTTTTTAAAAAGCGTTTTTGGCCAGTTATCCGATATATTCAATAAGCTCCCCGGGGGATTACAACTGGTAGGGGTAACCCCAAAAAAAAATTTAATATGTTTATTAACAATGTTAGTGTCTAGGGGGTTTAAAGTAAATAAATGTACATATGATCAGGATGTTCATTAAATAATGCATTAGGGGGTTAATTGGGGGGGTTGCTCCCACACTGCTCTCATATCCATAAGGCTGTGCTGAGGGCACATATATCAAAGACTCTGAATACCATCAGGTACAATGTCAGTAATTACAATAATACAGATATATAAATAAAATGTGTTTTGGTGGCCCCGGTAACTCTAAGATTCAACTCAACCAGTATCCGACTGAATTTTCATGCTTCTTCTCTAACAAACGACAATCAGAACACTTGAAGTAAAATAAATTCAGAACAGCAATATAACAACAGCGCAACACGCATCGGAACCAGTAGATAAAAAGCCCTAACGGGGGGCCCTCAATAGATCCTCCAAACAGTCACAAAACTCCTTTTTCTGAACTAGGTTCCTAACAATCCCAAACTGTGATGGTGCGATGCCTTATCAAAAGGGGGGCGGAGCTGTAGCTAAGATGAGTTATCTCAAGTTCAATGTGACAAAAACCCAGAAAAACGTCGAAAATCACTGTCTAGTCTTCCTCTGTGAACAAGTTAAAAAGTCTAAGTATGTTTCGTCTCACCACCGAATACATACAGAGTCAAAAAAGGAAAACAAGTAGAGATAGGCGCGAGGTGTTGACTCAAATGTCTAGCTGCTAGTGCCTGAAGGAAGGGGAAAGCCACCCCCCTGGTGGAATCCCCTACTCCCTCCCAGCAACTAGACATCGGCAACATAACAAGCGTAGTGTCATAATCGGTGTTTGCCAACTCCCCGGCCCCTCAAACATGAGCAGAATTTATAATTTACATCCCACCTATTACAAAAGCTAAGTCAAATAATGTCAAATATAAGTCCCAAAAAATATAAAGCAAGATATTAACGATTTGCTATTATCGAGAATATCAGCAATATAAAATTAAGAAAATGGGAAAAAACATAAAATATATCATAAAAAGGTATATACATTGGGGCCCATTCTGGGGTCCCCAAAAGGCAGTGGTGTTTTTTTCCCTCATGTTTTAAAAATGGCGAAAACCCTACGAGGGGAATAGCAACAAGACAGCCCCCTTATGGGATTGATGGGGCTGTGTACGTCCCTTTAAAAAAATTTTTTTTTCACTCCGGGGGGGAAATGAGTTAGAAGTGTGATAGGGTAAGCCGGCTATGAATGAGGAGTGAAGAAGGGGGTTCGGAAGGGGGGGTCCGGGATGTGATAACAGAAAATTTACCAGTAACCAGTGTTGATTTCTAGAGTGCTACTAGGCATTGCTAGGTGTCTGATAGGATCAGTGGTTTCTTTTTTAAAAAGTAAAGAAAAACAAATTTTTTTGTTGTGAAATGAAAAGGGGAAAAAAGTAACTATAGCTGGATCAGAGGGGTTTGGCTGCCATAATTATTTTCATTATTGTGCATTTCTCGAAAGGGAAATCGTCATGTGGACGGAAAAGGTGAATGAGGTGATAGCTTCATGGAAAGTGAAACCCAACGTGGCCATACCAGAATCTTAAGTGCCACTATCGCTAAAAGGTATGGCCCCCTTAAAAAAAACAATGGCGCACAGTTTATAGTGGCGCTATTCTACAATCAAGACCTCAATCTATGGTACAGGTGAAAAAGGGGCAGATGTCATGGTGATAATGACAGTCTAATTGTAGTAATGAAAATTCCTCTATATGTAATGCAGACAATGAACCATTATTATCTCAGACCCCCCTATTTCCTTTTATAAGGTACGAAAAAAAAAGTAAACCCCCCGGTTGTAAATTTTTAAAAAGGTTGGGTGCATAAGGATGTGTGTTAATTGGGGTAATGGTGCCATTTTTCATTTTTTAAAACAATCACTTTCCCAATTCCCTTTAGCAATATGACATTGATTTACATATTTGTAACGCTAGTGACCCCTTACCATATTTGATGATTATTTTTTTTTATAACAACAGGTTTCACTTTTTCATGTCAACAAAAGATCACTTTTTAAAAGGCGAGTTAAAAGGGTTCAGCTAACAGAACTAAGTGGCAGTTTTCCATCTCGGAATCCGGTTGGATGATCGGTGACTGACGGGGTAAAAAGAAGGTTACAATATAAAAAACCAATAGGAATAGAAAGGGGGGGGGGTATGGCCTCAAGGAACGACTTAGCCTATAATCCAAGACCTGATTTAAATGACAATAAACAAGAGATTTTGGGTTTGAATTCTGTTCCCCCAACCCCAAACCCATCTCAGTAGGAATTAGTTATCGCCCCCCACCTATAATTCCCTAAGAGGACTTTTCGAGAGTCATGTCGGACTTGATAACAAGCGAGACAGTAATCTAGGAGACTTAAATCTGTTTTCAACAGCAAAATAACGGGCTATGTAAAGATATAAAAATTCGGATTTAAATAGTTACACGCAACAATTAATACACCAACCCGGATCACACCACAGTTCTCAGCCCCCCTAATTGAACATCTTTGTAACTGCCCTGAGAACATTGTCGTCAGGGTCATTACCACAGGCCTTAGTGATCTTTTTATTGTTTACTGTACCAGGAAAATTACTGGGAACGGGTGGGCTCACAAGACAATAAAATTGGGGGAAAAATAAAACCAGAAAAACACTGGTAAATATGCTACACAACTGTGACGGTCGTGATAAAAATTTCCCCGGGCGTAAATGATGCCGGGAAAATTTAAAACGATGTTCACTGCATCCTTGATAATATTGCACCAGTTAAAAAGGGGGTTGGTTAAAAAAAGAACTGCCCTGGATGACTACTGAATATTAATAATATGAAAAATTAGAACCAGATAAAAAAAATTTAAAAGGAAACAGGCAGGATTTGCGCACTAAATGAATTAAAAAGGGGAGGAACAGGGGGGGCTTATAAAAGGGCAAAAAGGAAGGCACTATTGCAAAAAACGAAATCAAGAATAACCTTAAAAATCTGGCAACAACTCAAAAAGTTGGGGTTGGCCTAAACCCGTAGATAGATCTAACATAGTACAAATGTCGATAACGGGTATGCCACGAAACAATAAATTGGTTTTTTAATTATACCACCTGTCGCATCAACACTAGTAAGTGCTACCAGCGCTAAATCCCCTTTTAAACGCTCTGATAAATTTAAACATCTATCCAGTATCTATACTATACAGTATCTATACCATTTTCTATACTATACAGATACTATACCATTATACTATACTATACAGTATATATACCAGTATACTATACTAGTAAGTGTATCCCATGATTCGTAAAAAGAACAACAGGTTAAACCCAAAAAGGACCGGGGCCCCAAATAACATCCTGTCTAAAATTTCCCAAAAGATGGTGTCTCTGAACGGGGAAACCCCCCTTTCTCACATAATAAATTTTCCATCACCACTAATACAGTGCCAGAGGGGGGGTTAAGGGGCCAGGTTCTTCTATCTTCAAAAAATTATGGTCTTTCCAATATAGGCCTGTTAGTATTAGTGTAATATCCCCAAAAATTTAGAGGGCGGTGTACTGTAATCTTAAATATCTTAGTGACAAAAAATTTTCAATTACCTATCAGGCTTTGGATATCTTACTCAACCGACATCCTAATTAATCTGATGGATTCATGAGAACTGAAATGTCATAGGGAAAACCCATAGAATGGTAACTTTAGACTTGCAAAGGCTTTAGATACTGTCAACCACAAAATTTCGTAAAAACTTCAACTATGGCATAGATTCCACAGACTGGTTTAAAATCCTATTTGTGACAGGAAAAAATTGTCAAAATCAACAAAATCAGCCCTGCCGATGCATGTGGAGTTTCCCGAGTACGGGGTCCTTTTTATTCCTGTGTTATGTAAATAAACGCCCCCAGTGTCAATGAAAACCCTCTGTATCGGATGACAGTGCTCTGTTAGTGTCAGGTAAAGACCCCCAAGATATGCAAAAGTATTAACACTGAACAAGAGTCCTGCAGCAGATGGTTAGTAGACAAGAAACTATCAAAATCTAGGAAAACGAAGCCATCTCTTTGGATTAGGGGGGAGCCAGCAACAGGGCCTCCTAGCAGCCCTTATTCTAAAAAATCAGCGCTCATAAAAACTTGTGAGGGCCCCAATTAAGGCAACTGCACAAACCCCGTAGATCACAAAATGCCCCCAAAATACTAGAAATGCTACCCAAACCAACAAAATTGAAGATCTAAGGAAGACAGCCCTGCAAACCCAAACACCCCCCCGGGCCGACGAACGCCTAACCCAAGCTAAAGGAAATAAACCTCCCCCATGGTTCACTAGGATATATGAGCGGAAATCGCAGAGGAACCAAAACAGTACCAAAAACCAACCTAAGGACTTTAAACACAACATGTCTACAAAAAGAAAGCCGGTATAACAACCCCCCACCCCGCCCGGGCCGGCAAAAATAAAAACCACCTGGCTGACTCTCCCCAAACCCCCCGCTTCTGGTTTCCCTCCTGGGCCCCAAGGATGACTACTCCTGATCTATTGGGAATCATCATTCCCTTTAAGTGAAAACAAAACATCAAAGCAAACTGAAAAAAGATCAGTTAATAACCCGAGATCAAATAAAAGGGGAAAATCCTGGGGAAAACTGAAAGAAAATATTCTGCAAACAGTTAAACCGTCACACCGATCAAATAACAACTCTGAAAAAGGTGGAAGAAGCAATCAAGGCTGGAAAACAACATGCACACCGACTTGATGAATATCTTGATTTTCAAGATGAAAAAAAGAACAAGATAACTTTCGATGCAGTTATAATAAACAGCAATCACATTCCCGGCATAACTCAACTTTAAGGCTTATCAACATATTCAAGAGCACCTACGGTTAATGTGCAAAAAATGAAATCAAAGAAACACAATTGCTAAAAAACAAGGAAAACCTGTATAATGATCAGATTCACATATGATACAAAAAAACCATTCAGCTTTTCAGTAAAAAAAAGGGTATCATCAATGAGTGCCTAACCAAACTCAAAACCTTCATTTGGTTGAGAAAATTTAAAACTGGGAACAAAATCCTCAGTGCTTCCCTGATGGGAAAATACTAGTTCAAAAAAGTATCAACGGTCAGCAATTTTCTTATCAAACGAACGTGATCTCACCAACTTCCTTAGACAAGCTGACATTACCATTCTGATTAGCCTATTGTCCTCAACACATAATATACGTGTTGTATTAGTGTATGTTACTACTACTTTTTGAAATTTTTGTACTATATACTGGTACCAACTACCTCTACATATTCTTTACTTTTAGTCTTTACCCTTTAACTTTATAATATAAATCAAATCTTGCTTCTAAGTTGATTTTATATAATATTTACTATCTGTCCATTTAATTTAATCCCCATTTATATATTCTCTTGAAATAGTTCCCAACAAATCATTATAATACTGCCTTTCATCCAATAACTCCTTTCTTGGGGAACTTTAAAAGATAATTAAGGTGCTAATTCTGGTGTAAAGTGTTTTACTCTTTTTTTACTATTATATTCCCTAAAGTGTTAACTCTCATTGTTTACTATTATATTACCTAGTTTTTTTTTAAAACAAAAAAATTTAAATCCACAGTTCTTATATTAATTCCTCTTTAAGGGGCTCCTTGTCATGGTAAAGAGGCTATCGGGCTGAGGGAAATTTGGGCCTCTTGGTCTTCTTCCTCAGACCAATTTCCCCCAATCCCCCTCCCTTTTCCCCTCTTATCCTCCCCTTTTTCCCTTTCCTCCTCCTCCCCCCCCTCCTCATCCCCCCTTATTTCCTTCCCAGTTTTGCCCTGGGGCTTCTCTCCTCAAGCATTCTAGTTCTAGGTAGGGGAAGGGGTTTGTATCCATCCCATTCCGTTGAGGTTCTTGGCGGTTGTGTTTTCCGGGAATCTGGATCGCCTGGGGATGTCCCGATCCTCTCCGGTCACCCCGGTTGGGGGGCTTTGGGGATCTTTCCGGCGACGGGTGTATCTCTGGAGGCCCCCTTTTACCGGGGGGGTTTTTCCAAGGGGGTATGCTTTTTGGGAGATATCCGGCCGCCCTCTCTTTTTTCCGCCCAGATGTCTCCCGTGGATGGGAGGTTGCTATCCGGATTGCTGGTTTACTGGTGTGAAGGGGAGGGTATGGCACGGGCTCCATGGGATTTCCCACTTGCGGTGTTGAGGGCCTCTTGGGCCGGAGGGAATTTTCGATCCCCTTTTATTCCTCCTAGGACCTATTCCTCCACGTTCCCCCCTTTTTTTTTCTTTTTTTTTTTTTTATTTTTTTTTCTTTCTTTTTTTTTTTTAAAAAAAAAAGAAAAGTAACCCAACCATGGGGGACCCAATCCATGAACCCTCCCCGGGCCCCCTTTCCCGATACCACACCCAGTACTGACCCTGCCTCGTTAACGAAAACTCTTTGGACACCTCATGCCCTTCCTTTGCTGGTGCCGGTTCGTTACCTGCTTGGGGTCCCGGGGGACCACTTTTGGCGCCTTCGCCTTCTCTGACCTTGTTCCGTTCCCCCCTGGCGGTGCGGCAATTTTGAAGGGCCCCCCCTTTAATCGCCCCCCCCGGGCCCCCACAAAAACGACCAACCCCCACAATGATTCGCCTTTTCCCCTTCTCGTTCATCTCAGAAACGAAAGCTCGCATCCCCCCTTAAACTTTTGTTTCAAATACTCAAGGAAAAAAGTTTTTCTCTTTGCCGACTTCTCCTAATACCTATCTTTCAGACTATAGTTTTGGGAAAAGGCTCTGCTAATGTTGGTAAAAATTTTTTTCACGCTCCAAAAGCACTCGATCATCACGCCCAGAATCGGCCCAAAAGCTCGATCTTTCTTTTTACAACTATTGATACTACTCCTGTTACTATTGACAAGCACCTTCCCTCAATTTTGTTGTATTCTGTTTTTTTCCCCAAAATTCCCCAACGAATTTTCCCCAGACATGTGGTGATGACTTTTTCGGCAGCGGCTCCGGGAAACCCCCCTATCCTTAAAGTTGACACTTTTGTCCTCCCAGCCAATAGCGAAGACGTTACCTTGCAAAAAGCTCGTTTATTTGACTCCGGAATGCCACTTTGGTCTCATTGCAGGTCAACGTTTACAAGTTAAAAAGTGCCCTACACTGCAGCAGTGTAGACTGCTGGTTTTTTGGTCATCCAGCAAAATTGGGTCCATGGCCGAATGCCCAGGCGGGGGTCTGACGACCATGCCAGTTCTTCTTGTACTCACCTCCCTCTTGCCTTAACCAGAGGCACATCCTTCATATTCTCGCCGTTGTCGGTTTCCTGAATGAGCGGGAAATGGTCTCAAAGAGGGGGGCTTCTCTTACGCTATGGTTCCCCCTCATCTTCGCCTTGGGGAAACCCCGTTTTCCTATTCTCGCATTGCAAACGTCCCCCTTTTGGGGCCCAACTTCCACGGTTCCTACGGGGTGCCCACCCAGTCACCCTTCAATCCTTTTGATGTTCTTGGCTCCGAGGTCCCCCCGGCTTCATACTATCCACCCCTTCCTCTATTCACTGCACAGTTCTGAGTCTACACGTCCTTGTCCTACACCCCCTCAGCCCCCCCTCTTTAAGCCCGGAAAAAATCCCTATTGCCAGGTTCTTCCCCCATAGTTTTAACGTGTGGGGGTTCATCCTCCCCTCCCATACCTACCTTCATCCCTCCCCCTCCCAATCCCTACAATTTCCCCTTTTCCTCCTGTCCTCTCTTTATCAGTCATAGACCCCGATAGTTTCTTCCATTTCTAATGTAGTCTCCCATTCTGCATCTTTGACTTCAAACACTGGAAGCTATTGCAGAATATATTTCGAGACGGGCCGATGATGGACACTCCCATCTGGGTTCCTCATCTCTTTCTTCTCTCAACCCCCCCCTTTCCCTTTACAACGTCCCCCCCTCTCTGATTACAGGTCTTCCGCTGCCTCCACCGTGGACTTTTCAACCCTAGCCAAAGCTTCCTCTCACTTCCACTTCTATTTTTTTCTCCATAAATCATGGCTTTTTCGTGGAATACCCGAGGCCTAGGGGAAAGGGGGGGAGAGGTGTTTCCCTTTTCCCTATTGGGGTCTGTTTGCAAGAACCCAAATTTCAATCCACTGTTATCAGGCCCTTTTCGGGTATAATTTGTTATATTCATCAGATCCCCGAGGAACCTTTAAAAAAGTGCTCTCCTTATGCACTGGTGTTATACCCGTCTATGTCCCTTCTTCCTTCCACTTGAATAAGTGGTATACACTCTGTTCTTTATATCCCCCTTCCGGGCATTATCACCCCCGATGTTGATTTCCTGGTTTCTTCCTTCCGCCATTCTATTACTTGGCGATTTTAACGGCACCACTTTTTTTGGGGAGGGTCGCACTGTGACTCCGTGGCATTCAGTTGGGGATTTCTTGCTTCTTTCCCCCCATTTTTTAAATACGGTACCCTACCCATTTTGATCCCCGAACTCATTCTTTCTCCTGCATCGATCTTTCCATCTGCTCTTCATCAACTGTCCTTGACTTCACTGGTCTGTCCCCCGGACTTACATGACAGCGATCATTTCCAATTATCCTAAAGCCCCCTCTTTTTTCTCCCCTCCTCATTCCCACGCTGGCAATTTGACCGGGAAATGGGCCTTTACATCTTACTGCCTTTCATGGGTTCCACCTCTCCTCCATTGATGGGGTTTTACATTCTTTTGTCCTCCATCTTCACGGCTTCACATTCTTTCCCCAAACCTCGGGGAAGCATCCCCAAAGTGGGCCTTGGTTCTCCTACTTGGCTCGGGCAGTGCATTTGAAATGCACTGCATGGGGCAACGGGATAACAGAACCACAGAGAGACTCCTTGATTTCAAGCAGAAGAGAGCTATTGCTCGCCGTGTCAACGGAAAACGCACCGGCGAAAGTTTCTCGTCACTTCGGCTTCCTCGATGGTGCAGTCTGGAAGAAAGTGGGAAAATTGGGGAAACCCCCCCCAAAACCCCGGGCCCCCTGTTCTTCGGTTGCTGGTTCGATATAACACCCTTTCCGTTGCCACAAAAAGGGAATTTCCCCGTCCGCTTTCCGGGGCTCATCTTGCCCCTTTCCTTTCTTAAAATTTGCCACAAGGTAAAGCCCTTATTTTTTTCTTCTTTAGAAGAATCCTATAATTGCCTTTTCCCTTTAAAAGAACTGGAAACCTCTTGCTTCCGATCAGGGGACTGGGCCAGACGGCATCATATTCGTATGCTGCATTTACTCGTCTTCCTCTGTCCTCTTCGACTTTTAATCTTATATGGCGAAGGGGGTTATTCCCCAGCTGTGGAACCCCTTTTTCCCCTTTCAAAACCAGGTGCTCGGGGGGGACCCTCTCACTACCCCCCCACCCTCTTACCAGTGGTTGAAGGTGAGGAAAACGTCAAAAACGTTTGATGGGGTTTTTTAGAGACTCCAGGTTTCCCCCCAGTCAGATGGCTTCCGTGGGCCGTTCTGCCATTCCCCCTTGCCGCTTGGATCGATATTCTTCCTTTTGCGAATAACCATTCTTATCCTTCTTTTCGACCTTGAGAAGGCTTATGATACAACTTGGAGATATAATATCTTGGCCCGGCCCCCACTCCTTACCCCCCGAGGCAACCTCCTTCTTTCTTAAGGTTTTTAACTGACAGTTTCCAGGTCCGGTTAAAAATAATTTCCCCCCTGAATTTGTCCAAGCTGAATGTGTCCCCGGGATGTGTTCTGACACAAAATTTTTTCTTTATAAATAATCTGGTTTTGTTCCCCCCCCCAATATTTGGCCTTCGTCATGTGGATGATTTTGCTATAGCTTTGCAGGTGCTGACTGTCCCCATTGCATTTCCCTCCAGCATGCCATCAACCAGGTTTCTGATTGGGCCACCACTCACGGGTTTAAATTTTCTAGTGGCAAAACTCATCAAATTACGTTCACTAGCTTCAGTGGTCTCTGATCATCCATTGTACCTATGGGCTCACTTCCCCAGCTGATACGTCAGGTTTTCGGCATCCGTTTGACCGGTTGTCCAAACCTCATTTACCTCTAAAAGGCACTTTCCCCCCCGGCTAAACCCCCCTTAAAACCCCGCACATCTTTCGGGGGGGGCTGATCGAGAACTCTCCTTCGTCTACATTCCCCTAATTTATCGAAACTCGATTATGGTGCCAGATATTTTGGGGGCACCTCTCCGCCACTTTTCCCAGCCTTAATCCCATCCATCACCAGGTTTACCATCCTTGTGTTTTGTTCTTCCCGGTTGAGAGCCTCTTTAAAAGCAACATTCCATCCTTGTCCATCGCGCGATGCATTGCATTCGCTATTTTTCCCTCATGACCTCCGCAATCCTTCCATGAAAGGTTGTCACAGATGTTAGTAGACGCTCGTTATTTGTTCGTCGCCCTGTTTACTTGCCCTTTTTCTTGTCTGCATTCCTCTTGTCTTCCCTTCAGCTTGCCTTTATATGTTCATGGTTTCCCCCCCTTTCCTCACCCCCGGGAAGTTCCTGCTGTCCGTGTCTGTTCTTTCCCCCTCCTTTTGGGAAAAACCCAACTGCCCACAGCGGTTTTTTGCTCTTTTTTCTGACCATTTCCTTCTTTCCCATGCCCCCCGTATCCCGATGGTTCAAAGTCATCTGACGGCGTGTTCCAGCAGTTTTTCCCGGGCAGCGTCGTGGGCACTTTCCCCCTTGGGTAGCATATTTGGCTGAATTGTATGCCATTCTTGTGGGACTTATCCGTATTGATCTATGCCTGTTCACCATTTGTGGTCGCAGACCCCTTAGTGCTTTACAGGCTATCCGTAAAATTGATACACCTCACCCCATAGTTCTTCTATCCACCTTTGGTTCTCTGTATCTTTAGCAAGCATAAAGATATTGTCTTTGTTGGGCCCTGGTCGTTGACGTACAGGGCAATGAACAGGCAGACACTGCTGGCGGGCGCAGTACATGACCTTCCCCTTTCAAAAGGTGTTCCTTTCATGGCTATTTTTCGGGGATTGCTACCCACCTTGCACCCATTGGCAACAACGTGGTCTGACCTGCTGAATAACAAAAATTATTCTATTAAACCGGTTTAGGGGTTTTGGCTTTTTTTGTCACCAATGTCAGGGGTTTGGGGACTCACTCTCCCCCCTTCACACGGCCCACTCGCTTACCCCGGGGGTCTCATGGGAGGCTCCCCCCCCCCCCGGGCATTGTCAGTTCCCCTGTCCCTTTTGACATATCCCCTTGGACTGCCCCCCCTATCACAGGACGCAGTTTTTCCCCCAACACGTCTTCGTCTGCAGCCCTTTCTTTACCTTCCCTTCTTAGATGGACCCTCCTTTAATCCCCCCCCTCATTGACTTTTGACAGAAACTGACTTACTACACAAACTCTGAAGATTATCCTCTAGCACCTCTCTAGTCCTTCTACCTCGATCTTTTCACCCTCCACCCCCCCACTATCCCCCCATCTTGCACTCCATACCCTACTAATCGTCCCCCTCCCTCTTCAACCCACTTCCTGCATCCTACAATAACCTGCAGCGCTGTATAACCCCCTGGTTTAGCGCTTTATTTGATTTAAAAAAATAATCTTATATTAATTTTTATTATAATAATTAAATGCTAACTCAGGTACTAAATTACTTTACTTTCATTGTTTATATTATTTCCCCCGTTTTTTTTTTAAAAAAATAACTGATAGTTCTTATATTTTAAATTTTTTTATAATAATTAAATGCTAACTCATCTAATTTCTTTACTTTATTGTTTACTTTTTTTCCCAGCCCTTTTTCCCGCTTTAGTAAAACTACCATAGTTCAATTAATTGCATTTGTATAAATTGACTAAGGTACAAACACGGAAGAACTCTGTCAAATATCTTATATCTCTGTAAACAATTTTAAAAATTTGTAATAATAATAGTTACTAAGAATTTAATCTAGTACCATATTATTAAGTTTAGTATTATCTATTTTTTTTGGTCTAGTTATAAACACATCAAATCTAATGATAACAGGAATTGATCCTGATATCAACCTATTTTTTAAAGACTTACATGATTTTAACCCAAATGCAACTATTCAAGAGATCAAGAAAAGGGGCAATTAGAGCCAACAATAACATAACTATCTTCAATTACAATGTTAGATTTTGAGCAAACATTATGATGACCTAAAACACTACTCCAATCCCTCCAGCCCAAATATCCCCTCATCACACTCACTGAGACCTGGCTAAAGCCTGATACTACAATGTCTATGCCACCCAGGTTACACAGCCATTCACAACTGTAGGACAGATAGGGGGTGGAATATATATATTACTGATCAACAAATTTTCAATAACTCTTGCATAAGGGATGAGCATGGGAAATATTATAGCTAAATTTAAATCAAAAGACCCAAAAACCCCCACAGTGATAAACATCTACAGATTCCACAGTCAAAATTCACCATTTTGTAGAAACAGGTAATCTGAAAACTGATCCCCATGAACAAAAAACCATTTGCTGCTCACAGGAGATTTAAACAAAATCTCCTACGAAGGACCCCAAGTAACAAATTCACAAACACTATGAGCAACTGCTTGTTACTACCAACAATATCAAAACCTACAAGAATCTCGAGACTAGTACCTCATTACTAGACCACATCTGGCTAATACTATATCCTCTAAATCACATAATCACAGACAACACCACAGACCACTATCCGACCTTTTCTCAACCGGTAAATTCCCCCAGATATTACAAAAGTTACTTTCAGATACATAACGAGTCAGCTGTAAAAACTTTATAACATATGATTAAATTGACTGACATAATGAGTTGAAACATATACAGATACTAATGAATGCATCAAAAATTTCCAAAAAACTCACCACCTCTATAACAAACATTCCCCCAAAAAAAAACAGATAACAGCTAAGAGATTAACCCGGCTAAACCCGCATCCTTAAACCAAAAAAAAACCCAATGAAAAACAATAAAGAAGGGTCAAAACCCCGAGAACAACCCAAAAGCTACTATCAACCTTCCACCCCGATAAGAAGATAAAAAAAATTGTTTTTGAGAACAGACCCCCGAACAAAAAAAGGGATATGAAAAGACCTGGAAACCCCCATCTTCAATTCTAGGAAAAATAAGATGGAAAACAACACCATCAAATTATCTAAAGCAGATGAACCCTTACCCACCTACTGAGACCAAACAGACAATGTTTTCTTCTCCCCATAGGAAAGAATCTGCAGTAAAATCCCAAGCTCAAACCCCGTCCAACAGCTACCTCCAAAACCTCCCTTCGCTATCCCCCGCCCTAAAACCAATTAAGTTTGCTCATAATCAACACCCTTAAAAAAAAGGCAGGAGACAAAACAGCTTCCCCAATTTTATGTACAAAAAAAAATAAGGTACTGTCACCAATTTAAAAAATATTCAATAAATCCATTGAAGCCTCTACCTTTCCATCAATTTCAAAATAGCTAGGGTCACCCTGATCCACAAAGGAGGTATCAAACAGACCTGAATAATTATAGACCACTTTCTAATTTACCAGATTTCAAAATCTTCGAAAAAAAATTAATTTTAAAAAAAAATCTATTCCTACCTCGTCTCCAATGTACTCAACCCCTGTCAATTTGGTTCAGGCAAACAAGAGCACAAACGATGCTATTATGCACATGTTAGTTTTATATCCGCACTTTGAAAAAGAGGTCCCCCCGGGGAACTTCATTGATCTCGCAAAATTTTGATAAGCGACCATGATTTACTGCTCACAAAATTGCACATTATGGTATAAAGGGGCACCCCTCAACTACCTAAAAAACATGCCTCACTAAAAAGCCAATACGTGTACACAAATGGACAACTCTTCCACACAACAAATTACAGTCAGTCCCCCCCAAAAAAGTTCCTGGGGCCCCCTTTCCTCATTTACAAAATGACCTACCAAATACATCCAAAAACCCAAACCCATTTTTTTTCAGATGACACAAATATGTCTTCCTCACCCAAATCCAGTTATCTTTAAAAAATTTAATGGAATTAAAAAAAAAATCAAATGGATGACGACTAACAAGTTACCCAATCCCCCAAGACCTACTTCATACAGTTTGGGGGCAAAAACCCAAATGTTCCATTTTAAATAAACTAAGGTACACCCCCACAAGATCACAGAGGGAAAATTCCAGAATCCACCTTGACAGTAGCCTTAAATTCCCCAAAACATATACAACAAATTTCAAGAAAATCTGAAGAAAGTAGGCATACTATCAAAGATATCTATTATTTCCACAATCAGCTCCTTGCACTATATCATTCATTATCTACCCGTATTTACCTATGGAATCTGTGCATGGGGTGAACAACATTTCACCTTGACTACTATAACACAACAAAAGGCCGCAGTCAGAATGATAAAAATTCCCACTCTAGACAGCATACCCACCAAACAAAAGTCTAAAACTCTCACCATAAAGAACATTCATACTTCTCTTGTGCCTACTACATATATAAAAAATTACACTCTAATATAAACCCTCCTCAAAATTTCCTCAAAACTTTAATAGGCCCATGCCGCAACACAAGACACAGACCCCTTTTTATATAACCCGTGTTCAAAAACCTATGAAAAAAATTTATGCACAAAAAAGGGCAAAACTGGAATTATTACCAGTAAAAAAGATAATCTTGTCTGAAAATCAATTTAAGACTCAACTCAAAAAACCCCTACTCACCCAAAACTAAATGATCGTACTATAAACTACTTTGAAAATGCTCGTTTTCTTTCCATAGGTAATCTAAATTTTTTTAAATTTTTTTATTAACAATGGCCGATTCCCCCCAAGGCAGGGTGGCCCAAAAAAAAACTTTCATCATCTTTCCCCCCCATCACTGTCTTGCCAGGGGGGGTTTTTACACTACGTTATAAACAAATTAACACCCCCCTTAGGTCCCCCTTCTTCCCATCTCCAGAACCAAGTCCGGCCTGCCTTTTTAATTTCATAAATTTTTTGCTCACACTCCAAAAACCGTCAAGTTTTAAAAAAACCTATGCCTCTATTCACCCTATCAAATCGCTCACATGCTTGCTGGAACCCAACCCCCGCACACAAAACTTCCTTTCCCCCCCCCCCAAACCTTTTCCCCAGGCCGATCCCCCGCCTTCCCCCCTACAGTTTTTCACTAAATCACCCCCGTCTCGTTCCATTTCCCCATGTCAAACCACCTCAACAACCCCTCCTCACCCCTGAACAATCGTTTTGGAATCCCCACCTCCCCCCAATTTCCAAACTAATTCTCTGCATTATATTCACACCCACATTGACCTCAGACATGACATCTCCACTGCCCCCCTTTTTTTAAAAATTTATTATTATTTTTCCCCCACTCAATCAAAACTAAATACCATATTATAAGTTAATTAAAAATGTAATGTTATTTCTTTAAATAATCTCAATTATATTCCCTTTTTTAAAATCAATATCATTATATAATAATTTAAAAAAAAAAATTTATCATATTGTAATTTTAAAAATAATTTTAAACTAGAATAAACCCAATAAATTTTCTAATTTTTAATACATAGTCTTTAAGTTACTAGATTAAGCTGCCCCTAATGCCATGGCATGTCAGTGGCTCTCTTTGCACTCAATTTACTTGAACTCCCAAATCCCTTTGTAATCTCAATCTGCAATGGAAAAAAATTTTACTTTACTTCTTTACTAAATATAAACTGAGAAGGGTAAATAATTTAATGTAAGGTGTAATGGGAATCCATCACTTCATTTTCCCTCAGTAAAATACGGGGAAACCCCCTTTGACCCATGCTGTCGGGAGAATTGATAAAAACAGTGAGAAAAGGGCGAATGCCAGACTGAAGTTCTTCTACAGACAAGCACAGTGTCACCTACAGGCTCGCAGGACCCTATTCTACCCTTATACAATGTCATATTGACTACGCTTGCTCTTCTGGTTCTCTGCCTTGAAAAAAAAAACTGAAAAATAAACTGCTCCCCAGAACAAAATGGTAAGGTTCATCCTGGACCTGGGCCAAGAGCACATGTAGGCCAGGATGAATTACAACAATTGGATGTTTAATTTGAAGACAGAGTAAAACAACTTAAATTAAATCAAGTTTTAAAATTGCTCACAAACAGTGCAGAATATCTTGCCAATTTTTTCAAGGGTGAAACCAAAGCAGTCATAGTACTAGGGAGAGAGCACAACTTTTTGTACCCACAGTCAGTGGGGCTTCAAACCCTTTATTGTACAACAATAAAAAATATAACAGACCCCGCACATGTCAAAGCCCGTCATAGCATGACCCCGATCAAGAAGAGAACCAAAGGTACCTAATGAATGTAGTGACAAAAGGGGGGGAGAATGTTTTTTTTTTTAGAAAACACACATGTATATTAAATCTCTTTTTTCCTTATTCCTAGTATCATATATCCTTTATAATATAATAACATATTTTCCTACAATGTATAATTTAAGGTATAAAAAAGGGCCCCAATGGGAAAAAAGTCACTCTGACTTTTGGGTTACTGGTCCTCTACACATATGCTGCTATGTATGATAATCTTTTAAATGTTTTTTTATCCTGAATAAAATTTCTTACTTAACTCCACCTTTATACGTTCATGTAAATTTCCCCCCCCCCTTTGGAAATTCCTGTTGTCCGTGTCTGTTCTATTCCTCTACCTTGGGGAAAGCCCAACTACCTGGCGGCTTCTCGCTCTTTTTTTTAGACCACTTCCATTCTCATTCCCATGCCATCCCAGTTCACTGATATTTCAAATCATCTGAATTCAGTTCGCAGCATCTTCCCGGACGGGGTCGTGCGGGGCATCCATTCCCCCAGCTCATATTTACGGCTGATTGTATCCATTCTTGTGGCACTTATCAGTACTGCATCTATGCCTGTGTCACCATTTGTGGTCGTTTCAGACTCTTAGTGCTTTACAGGCTATCCGTAAGAATTGATACACTCACTCCCTAGTACTTCGTATCAACTTTAGTTACACTGTATCTTTAGCAAGCACAAAGATATTGTTTTTGTTGGGTCCCTGGTCATGTTGACGTACAGGGCAATGAACAGGCAGACACTGCTGCACGGTCAGCAGTACATGACCTTAAAGTTTCATATAGAGGTGTTCCTTTCCAGACTATTTTGCGGTCATTGCTACCACCTTCGCACTCGTTGGCAACAACGCTGGTCTGACCTGCTAAATAACAAACTTCATTCTATTAAACCGAGTATAGGTTTCTGGCCTTCTTCTTGTCACCAAAGTCTAGGTTGGGAGACTACACTCTCCTGTCTTCGCATCGACCACACTCGTCTTACTCTGGGTATCTCATGGAGAGGCTTCCTGCGCCTCTCTGTGAGCATTGTCAGGTTTCAGTGTCTGTTCGACATATTCTGCTGGACTGTCCACTTTATCAACGAGCATGCAGAATTTACCTCCAATGGCGTCTTTGCTCTGCGGCCCTTTCTTTACCTTCCCTTCTTGCAGATGGACCCTCCTTTAATCCTGACTCTCTCGTTGACTTTTTGACAGAAACTGACTTACTACACAAACTCTGAAGATTATACCTCTAGCACCTCCCTCAGTCCCTTCTACCTCGATCTCTTGCTGCCCTCTATCCCTGCACTATCCTCTGTCCTGCTGGACTCCATACCCTACTAATCATCCATCTCCTCTTACAACCCATTCTCTCTGCATCCTGTCCTGACCAGCCGTGCTGTATAACCCCTGTGGTTTAGCGCACTTAATTTGAAGGAATGAAAAATAAAACATAGATCTACGTTCGGAGCAGTATGCACGTGAACTTATATATACATTTGGACAACTTAAGGGTTAAAGGGGACTCCTTGTCGTGGTAAAGAGGCTATCGGTCTGAGGAATTGGACCTCTTGGTCTTCTTCCTCAGACCGAACCTAATTGCCCCCCAATCCCCCCTCCCCTATAATATCTTCCCCATCCTCCCTTATTCCCTTCACGTTTTTAACCTGTGGGATTCTCTCCACAGGCATTCTGGTTCCTAGGTAGGGGGAAGGATCCATCCCATTCCATTGAGGTTCTTGGCGGTGGTGTAGTTTGCCGTGGAATTTGGATCGCCTGGGGATGTCCCAATCCCTCTCCAGTCTCCCGAGGGGGGGGGGTGGCTTTGGGTGTCTTTCGGGTGACAGGTGTATCTCTGGAGGCCACCTTTTGGATTTCAGGGGTGGTGGCCGAAGGAGGTATGCTTTGTGGCGGGTGTCCGGCTGCTCTCTCCTTTGTCCACCAAGGTGGCTCGGTGGATGTGAGGTTGCTATCCCAGATTGCTGGTTTACTGGCATGAAAGGTAGGGAATGGCATGGGTTTCATGCCGCATCTGCACTACTTGCGGTGTTGAGGTCCTCTTTGGCACAGAGGGGGATTTATGCCCCTTTCATTTCTCCTAGGAGCTATTCCTCCATGTTCCCCCTTTTTTATTCTTTTTATTCTTTTTATTTTATTTTCTTCTTTCTTTAAAAAAAAGAAAAAGAAAGAAGTAACCTAACCATGGACAACCCAATCTGTGAAACCATTACCCCCGGGCCCCTTTCTGTTACTGCACCCTGTTCTGACCCGGCCTCGTTATCGGACCACTGTTTAGACACTTCCAATACCTTCCTGTACCTCTTGCTGGTGCTGGTTCGTCACCTACTTCAGGTACCAGGGTACCGACCGGCCCTTTTGATATGTCTAACCTTCGCTCTTCTCTGACCTTGCTTCCGGCTTCACCCTCTACAGTGCGGCAATTTTTGGGTTGCTTGCCCATCCCACGACGGACCAATTCTGGTCCCACTTTTAAACACCCAAGACCCTTACATGGTGATAATTCGTTACTTCCTTCTCATGCATCTCAGAAAAGATAAGCTTGTCACGCACTCCCCTTAAACGCTATATTTCACACTACACAATGGACTAAGTTTTTTATGCTGAGACCAACTTCTCCTAATACCTATCTTATGGATCATAGTATTGGTAAGGCACTCCTGCGCCATATGGGCAAAGACATCGCCTTTCACGCTCTCAAAAGTGGCACACACATCGTTATGATCCAGAATGCTGGCCAAGCTCATGATCTTTCTCGCCTTACGTTCATAGATGCTACTCCTGTCACTATTGAAAAACATCATTCCCTCAACACTTGTAGTGGCACTGTTATTTACCCCATGACATTGTCCAACAGAATTTCCAAAAGTGTGGTGATGACATTCTGGAGCAGCTTGAGCTTCAGGACCTTCCTATCCTCAAAGTTGACACTTTTGTTCTCCCTGCCCGCCATCGAAGACAATATCTTTGCAATATTGCTTACTTAACTTTCTACTGCCGTGACCTTCCGCCCTTGGTCTACATTGCTGGCCACCATTTACAAGTTTGAAAGGTGACCCCTACACCGCAAAAGTGTAGAAACTGCTGGCATTTTGGTCATCCGGCGAAATATTGCAGGTCCATGGCTGAATGCCCAGTCTGTGGTGCCGATGACCATGCCAATCCTTCTTGTAGTCTACCTCCCTCTTGCATTAACTGTTGTGAGGCGCATCCATCTTACTCTCACCGTTGTCAGGTTTATCTAAATGAGCGGGAAATCCGTTGTCTCAAAGAGGTGGAAGGCTTCTCATATGCTATAGCTGTCTCTCATCTACACCTTCAAGGGAGACTCCCCGTATTTCCTATTCTCGTGTTGCTAAACATCCCCCACTTCTGGGTTCCCAACTCCCGGCTTCCTCTGTGGTCGCACCATCCTCAGTCACCCTTGTCTCGAATTCTTTTGCTGTTCTTGGCTCCGAGGTCCCTCCTCCGGCACCCCATACTGTCCTAACCCCTTCCTCTACTCACTCGCACAATTCTGTCTCTACAGCTCTCGTCCAACACCTAATCCTCACCGCCCCTCTTCTCAGAAGTACTGAAAAAACACAATTGTAAACCTGCTCTGACAGTTTGGGAGACACAGATGATGATCAAACTAAATGCAAATTATGTGATCAGGCATATGGTCACTGTCTTGAACACTATGTGTAATTGTCCACTTATTGAGGAATATAGAGATAGACAGTGACATGTGACATGTCAAGATATCTTATTCATGAACTAAGATACCAATTGTACTAAGCAAATTTCCTAAATTTGCTTGTAACAGATAATTGAAATGTATATATAAACCCAAATGTACAATTGTTAACCCCTTTGGGGCCTAGTGCCTAGGCCTTTTGTGTATCCATATGTTCTTCGCTACCGTCCACAGGATGGATATGGGTGCACAATAAACTAGCCACTTTGGTGGCAAAATCTAATCTAATCTCTCTCCTTCCATCTCCATCCTGCCATTTTTCCTTCCCAGGTTCTATGCCTGTTTTCCCACCTCCAACTAGTTCTGTTACATGTGTGGAGGTTCGTCCTCCTCGTTCAATACCTTCCTCCCCTATCCCCTCCCAAGTTTCTTCTACTGCCCAGGTTGCTTCCACTCCTGTCCCCTTCCAAGCCCCTTCTACAGTTTCCTCTTCCATTTTCTTACCCCCTACTTTAGTACAGTCCATAGTCTCCCGATTGTTGTTCATCCCCTTCCTCCTTCCATCTCTAATGTGGTCCCACATCCTGCATCTTTGTCTTCCAAAACACTGGAAGCTATCGGAGAATATATATTACAGAGACTGAAACTTTGATGGACACTGCTCCACCTCCGGTTCCTCCTCCTCTCTCTTCTCTGCCTACACCCCTCCTTCCTTCACAGCGTCCCACTCCTTCTCTGCTTACAGGTCTTCCGCTGCCTCCACACGTGGACTTTTCTAACCCTAGTCCATAGATACCTCTAACTTCGACTTGTATCTTTCTCTTCATAAATCATGGCTTATTTGCAGTGGAATATCCGAGGCCTCGGGCAACTAGGGTGAGCTTCAGGTGTTGTCTCAGTTTCTGTTAGTCTGTTTACAAGAACCCAAATTACACTCCGCTGTTATCCGTCCCTTTCCGGGCTATGATTTATTATATTCATCGGATCCTTTTTCCGATGGAACTTTTAACAGAAAGTGCTCTTCTTATATGCACTGTATTCCTTACCGTCAGCTCTATGTTCATTCTTCTCTACATTACACTGCAGCCCGTATTCACTTGAATAAGTGGTATACACTCTGTTCTCTGTACAGTTAACCCTCCGTTTTCATGCTTAATCCGTTCCTAAGGGATTGACTAAAACTGAAATTGACGAAAACTGAAACCATTTTCCCTATAAGTAATAATGAAAATTCAATTAATCTGTTCCAGAAACCCAAGTTTGAAAAATTGGGGGAGGGGCAAGATAGATTTACATGCACAAATGAATGAACTCAATGTGACACTTACCTTTATTGAAGACCGTTATTGCTGGATGGAAGAGAGGGATGAGGGAGAGGGAAGAGACCCCAATTTTTTGGGAAAGGGGAATCCCCTTCCATAAGGACTCTAGGTACCAAGTCCTCATCTGGGGTCCTTCCTTCTTTGTCTTTACTGGAACTAGGACCAGCCCGAGTCACTGCCCCCTGTACAAATATCTGTTCATAGAGCTCTGATGCTTGTTCTCTTTATAATTTCCTAAAATGGGACATGGCATTGTCATTGTAAAAGTAGCCAGCACAGTTGCAACATCTTTGTCGGGTGATGTTCCTCTGCAAATGAATCAACCCTACTCCACATTGCACAAATCTCCTTAATCTCTGAAGAAGGCACCTTACATTTCTCTTCCTCCTTCATTAAAGCAATTTCCTGAGATCTGCTTTGTTGTTTTGCAACTCTTCAGGGGGTTTGATCTTCATTTGGGCCTCCCCCAACTCTTCCACATCCTGGCTACTCACATCCAACCCCATGGAATTCCCCAATGCCACATACTTTCCAAGCCCCTAGGCTCCTCAGGGTCAGCCCC